>JAAAKL020004282.1:0-21285 GCA_010016065.2 Carybdea cf. marsupialis auct. non (Linnaeus, 1758) | reverse complement strand
TTTTAATTAACTTTTTTTATCCTGAATGGGACACAAAAGTCACAGTGTATCACTAAAATACAAAAAAGTAACAAGAAAACAAGAAGAAAGAAAAAAAAAATATAATACAAATAAACACAATTTATATTGTTATTTATTCTCTCACAGCACAGAAAAAGACGAGGGAACTTGATCAAGTGGATATTGCTCCCACAATTTCTCTTCTATTTGGAGCAAGAATTCCAGCTGGCAGGTATGTACTTTACAGCCTTGGGCAAAGTTTATTCTTGTATCTGGTCAGACATGGTCTTGTTTAGTTCAACGAACTAATGTAAGCACAAAATTGCACGTTACAGATGCAATGGCAACAGAATGCCATACCAATTTTTTTACTAAAAAAGGTGGGCTTTTAGCCTATGCGTTTGAATTAGTGCTTCCCAAACAATCTGGTGGCAATTTTAACTTTGCTTTTGAATGTGTAACCCATGCCCATTGCGGAAGAAGGTAGGTAAACAGAAAGGAAGCGATCATGCCGTGAATTTTCTATTGACATCGAATTCTCTGATTTAAGCCCCTGTTCACACGAACAAGCATCCAAAAAGGTCTCGTGGAATCGCTTGAATTCCAAAGAATCAGGATGGAACAGGTGAAAAGAGTACAGATATGTGAAGTGATGCCATTTGGTCTCATAATTGACAAGTCGACCATAGAGATTTGTTGTTCATATTTTTATAGTGTTACTATGATCATTTCTTCATTTTATCAAATGGTTGCTTGCTTTACACGATGGATTCAAGTGGACACGATCTCTTGTTAACCCTAATTGATATGGATCTTTATCAAATTTATGTTTATGTCCCAAGATTGGTCCAATACTAAGTGAGATAGGCCGGTCATTACATCAGTCTTGATTTGAATGATAGAGCATTGGATAAAGCATTATTACGACTTGACGACCTAGTGGCTAGAAATGCGCACAGGTTTAGGGACTTAGGCTGAGGAAACGAAGTGTCAGGACTTGTCATGCAGTTTCTGGTTTTGTTTGTTTGTTTTTCCGGCCTGTTAAACCACTTGTTGGAGTTCAGGCTGTTGAAGTAAAGTCGCAACTAGTAGCTACTTGGCCGCACAGTAGGACACAGGAACAAAGTGCAATCCCCAAGAACACAACATAGTACCACTAGCAGCTGCACTCGAACTCACAAATCGTTTATCACGAGTTGCACAATCCTACTGCAAACCGTTCCAGCAACCAGTAGGTTATGACCGTGACAACTTAACCACCCATTTACATTGAGAAAGTTACACAGTTAATCGTTAAACATCGCTAAGACTTGGAATAAAGGTGTATAAATAGGGGAGGGGACACTTCGTAAAGACACTATATGTGCACACAGCTATGACACAACAGTTTCTCAAGTATTACGCCCATTTAAATCAGACTTAAAAGAAGCCTCTCTTACGGGTATTATTTGCAACAACGTGTTCGAATCGACTCATTTCCTATAAATCCTACGCGACATTTTACTGTCTTGTCACTTCAGACGATTGCTGCGAGTAGTGTAGGGCGAAAACAGTTAGTTAGCAGTAGTAGTAGTTAGCAGTATGATTTCATTGCGTAAGGCAATCTGCAAGCCACGTGCTACAAATCAAGTCTTCAGATAGGCTAATTAGAAAATACGCTTGGTTACACCCTCAACGTAAACAATAATGTCCAAAGAGGGGGAAGGGAATTGAGCTTTTCTTGGCGTGAAATGAGAGGGAGAGTTTAGACAAAAGAAGACTTTCTTTAAGCAACAGCTCGAGCGCCGAATTCGATCATTTGAGAAAAGGAGGATTTGAGGCAGAGAAAGAGTAATAACATGCTATAGCTTGTGGATGAATGCTAGGAAACGGGGAATTAAAAAGTGTTTTTCCAGTTGTAGGTAAAACGCACACCTGGTCTGGCAAGCGTCTATAGAATTGACATATCATTTGACCGAAACAGGCTTCAAACATGGACTTAATATTTGATGAGTACCGTCCTCAAACTGGACAACTCCTTGCCTGCGCCTGTATGTCTGTCTTACGTTGATGCTGCAACGTGTTTAAGCAGAAGTGTTTTGTTTCTGCATTGTACCCCGAAATTGCTACAAAATTGTCTTCTCAATGGAAATGTATCTTGGTTTCCTGATGGTATATTTATGATTGTCAATTTACACTTGCCTATCCATATGTGAAAAAGGACAAATGTAAAGTCAAGTGTGACGCACGCGATTTCCCATCTTGCAACTAATATCCTTTTTTCCGGTTCTTCGCAGTTTTGGAGTTTTAATACCCGAGCTGTTTGAGACTTGGACTGTTATGGAAAAGACGGAAAGTTACGCAAAGAATGTAGAACAGCTGGAGAAAGTACACGGAAAAGATGAGGAACTATCCAAGTTGCTTTCAAAAATGAGGAATGGATTGAGGGAAGGAAACTTAAAGAAAAACAACGAAACCTTTGCACAGCTTTATAGACGGATGGACACGATAAGTGACAAACTTCAGACCAAAGCATGTAATTATCACGATTCTTTGATGGTATTTGGGATAGTTTTAAATGGAATTGCATTAAGTGTGGCTTCCTGGGTTTTCTATGGAAAGTATAGGGATAAATACAATACGTTACCTAAGTTGTGTAGGCAGGACATGAGACCAGCAGAGAATGAGACACTTACTAATTCTCCACTGAAAAGTGAATGCAAACGACAAGTGGGGTTAACATCAAACTCATTAAGCTTCGTAATGCTTGTGCTGTATTTGATCGTAGTTTTGAGTATGGCATCAAGCAGTTTCATAGAAGAGGAACATCAAGTTTGGTACTTTATTGTCACTACTACAGCCCTGCTTCTTATTACAGGGCGTTTTAAAGAGTCGGTATCTTTAACACTAGTGCTAAATGCATCCAGACGTGAGCCTCAGAGCGATATGGGGATAGCTATACAACCCTTCAAACAACAAACTTTGCTATCAAGTGAGAGACTTTCGACTTCCTCACGTGAGAAAGTTAATGGTCGTTTAACAGAAGCGGACAGAAAGGCCTGCGATGGTCCTACAGGGCGAACTACGTTTAAGTTAGTAACTATGTCAGCTTTAGACCGGATTATTGTTTCGCCGTATTATTCGGTCCTTATCCTCTTCTTGTTTCGGATTGTTAGAGTGTGGAACCAGACGGGAGTAAAGTGGATTTCTCGAGCTGATGTAGGAGATTGGCTTATGGAAGAGGGTCAGCGTAACTTATTACTTCTGTTCGTTACAACATCTTTTATAGTGAATGCAGTCTTGGTATTTAAAACAACACCAATTGGCTGCTCCCTTTTTTTCTGTGTTGGTCAGTGTTGTGTGTATGCCTATCACGCTAGAAGTGGAGCACTTGGAGATGCATTGGGGATTTCAAAGAGTAGAGGTATCCAGGAAGCAAGGCTAGTCTATTTCTGTATCGCCCTGTTGATGATGGTGGCTGGACTTCCACGAACTTTGTCATGTGTGATTGGTGCAAACGACAGGATAAAAAGGGAGTCGATTGAAAGGACGTCAATTTTAAATCAAGTTCTTTTGTCTTTAAAACTTCTGATTCTTCTTCTAAGTAAATCACAAAACATAGTACTTTTTACTTTGACGTTTATAATGGAGAAGTGTCTTTTGGGGACCTTGTCTAGGAGGTGAGTTTTTGTGTTTGCTTCCAGTGGTTATGTTGCATCCATTTAATGTTTTGCTTCGGCAGTATCGATGCCACCTTGATCAGATTGAAAATTACTTTTCCCTTTCAGAAGAGGAATGTCACAAGTTTGTTTTGTTTTTTATAAATATAAGCATGTCGTGCTTTTTGGCTTAAAAATTTCTATGTTATAGTTTCGTTTCTTTTTGAAGCCCAGTTTCACGATACAGCGTTGACCGGGGCTTGGTTTGGCGTATATAGATCATTGTCCTATTTTTCCGTAACCGACATAAGATTACAGCCACTTCCCACTAAATTGATTTTACGCCTATATTCCTGGGGAAAATAATTTATAGTTTTGCTGATGTTAAATATACCTGGCGCATTTCAATGCCATGATCTCACATTTGTGTTTCACCAAGCCTCTTTAAAACTCTAAACATACAGAGCAGTTAATAGTTAAAGAGTATCTTTTAACCATTTTCAGTGTATTTTACTCTCCATATTTGGTGCTTGTATACTGTCCATGTGTGGTGCTTGTATACTGTCCATGTGTGGGTCTTGTATACTGTCAATGTGTGGTGCGGGTACACTGTCCACTTATGGTACAAGTATTCTGCCCACTTGATAAGCGAAAAGACCCGCTCCGAAAGGTTCAGTGGGATCTGTGTCTGCACCTCTTGCTCTTTGAAATCCACCGCAGCAAGCGATTTTGTCTTTGTAGATAAAGCTAACAACCTGCAGTAAGTTATTGGAAGTTTTGATAAGATTGTTCTGAGCCTACAATTGGAAAAGTATTCAGTCAAGTATTTCCCGATTGACTTTTGTATGACACGTTACGTATATTTTTGTATGTTTTGAGAATTTCCTAATGACACCGAAGGAGGGGAATGCAACCGGCAGAACTGGTCATCCGTGTAATTTGGTCCATTGTTTCTTGCATGAATTTGGGGGTATTTTCGCCGTACCTTTCTTACGGCGCAGGCATTTTTCGTGGTTCTTTCAATGTTTCTCCTGTTATTTAAGCCTTTCCAAAATTTTAATGTATCTTGATGCTGTTATTGTTTGCCCAAAGAAAACACTATTAGAAAATGATGGTCATATTTCGCCGCACCTAGCATGTAGAGTTGCAATTTTAGCATCTAAACTTTTCTTGTACACCAAGAACTGACTTAAATCCCGCGTTGCTGATAAAAGACTTTATCTTTATAGTAATGAAAGTTCGAGAGCGATTTTTTTACAACCTAGCTGATTTCCTAGTAAATGCTATTATACGTTCTATTTTGATTGTTTACCTTAAATCTTTTCCTGCTCTAGAGAATCATCCAACTCTGCACTTCCACTCGAAGCACCTCTTCTGTATTTTATCTTCGGAAGAGCCATTTTCTTTGCTCAGGGAAATTCAAATAACCTGTCGACCGTTGATGTCTCGGCAGGATTAATCGGAGTTTACGAGTATAACCCTGTACTGGCATTTTGGCTGACCGTTGTAGCAACTTTTGGTGGATTTCTCTATTGGTGTCTTTCATGCCTTCAGTGGAAGCAGCAGCAAAGGTAATAGACTTTAAATGTATAAATGATGTGCTTGGTCGTGATTACCGCCAGTCACAGATCACATGTGATACGTATTTTGAAAGAAAAGTCATCAGTTGCTTTGTTCCTTTGATTTGCGTTATCTTCAAGGTCTAAAAAACTGATGTACGGCAAAAGTTTATATTTTTCATGGACAAATTTAAAATGTTCAGAAGTTTCCTGGCACACTTGCACATCGAATAAAATCACAAAAATCAACGACTCCTCGGTCGATTGTCACACGGATATTGAAGATAAAGGAACAATTTATTTTTAAGAACATTTTAAAAACTGCCTCGGCAATTTTTTGCCGTCGCTGTTGTACATGTCCACGGCAGTTATGACGGCATTTCCGAATGCCATCGCGAATTCCGAGGGCTGTGACCAAAATTTTGTGTTTTTGATTATCGGATGTAGAGAGAGAAGCGTTTCTCTTTGTGTTTGGAATTTTTGTTCTATGCTTACAGATATTGACAGAAGATTCTTTTTCTCTGCATTTGAAAAGTGTGTAACTCATGGGCAATAGAACTGAGACAAAAACCTATATTTTCGTGCAGTATGGCATGAAAACCGTCGTTACTTTTGAGCAATATTTGCTGGCTGTAATGAGTAACCCGTAAGGTTACGAAACTATGTGCTTTTTAAAAGAAAACTGCCGCTCATTGCAAGATGTACAAAAGTAACAAGCTCCTCAGTGGCTTAATTTAATGTTTTGCAAAAATCAGTTATTTCAACAATTTGAACAAAAAATTATTTCTGAACAGAACAACGTTTTGCCTTCATTCCACTTTCGGGCTTCCACAAGATTCTTGCACGGGCAAACAAAGCACCTGGTGTATCGCTCGTCCATTCGGTAACATTGCAAAACGTATTTGCATACACACAAGATGTCGTTTTTTATGCTAACGCTTGGAATCGAGTATAATTGCAGTTGGTGATGTCAAAAAGATAAAAAAGAACGATGGTTATGTTTTGAGTAAGCACTTTATTTCCACTGAGGACGCAGTCAAGGAGGTTATTCAAAGAAGTTGATCTCAAAGTTTTCCATGTAATCCCCGTAAAGAAGGAGTGCAGTTCAAAGTAGTCGATCTCCAGGTGTCCCATATAATTTCCTTGAAAGAAGAGGGCAGTTCTATGGAGTCAATCCCTTTCAAGGTAGGAAAAGCGCCATTAATAGTACCATTCGAGAGGTTTTAGGTGGAGATGCGATTCCACGTGGCGAGGGGGGCATTGCAATTCCAAAAGTGCACGGAATGCTTGATTATGAGAATTTCTTCTTCGGTTTCGACATCCAGAAGGATGTGTCCCGGTCACGTGCGATAAACCAAATATAAATGACCTCGACATTTCACATCTATTAGACGTCATTTTTGTTTTGAAATGAAGAAAGCTATTAAGTGACCTGTTTAGTTTAGTTTCATGAAGGTGTTTGTGTGGTTCTAGGAACTTCTGTTTTGAAGAGAGGCCGGTAGTAGCACTTTTATCTTGTTTGTTGTTTGGTGCTATGCAGCTTGATACCTAGCTACCGTCTGAACCCCTATATTATAAGGTTAACATAATTAAGTTGCAAAAGGATTCACGATATCTGTCTTTACCTTATGAAGCTGAGAAGTTGCCGCACTGTCAAGAAATAGCGTGACTAAAGGAAATACATTGTACTTGGAAGAACCACTGATCACTAGTATCAGCTCCTAAAGCACCATCACTACTATTACCACACACGACAGTAAAATTCTTATGACTTTCATTGCCGATTCCATGTGCTCTAACCTGACTAGTAATGATGGCAGTTCTCAGGGACTTTAATTAATCTGTTAGTTTGAATGGATAGAGGGCATTGATCCTGCGATTCAAAGATGACACCTACTTGGTCGTTGATTCAGGGACGAGCTCATGTTAATCAACTTATTTTGATTGAGTTAGAAGGAGTTATGGAATGGAGGTTAGCTATAAGAAGAGCGAAGTGACGATCACTTCGAGAAGGAGCGATAACGGAACAGCACAGTTTGTAAGAATAGAATATAAGAATCTTGAAGGGGCAGTTAAATAATTTTCGATATGTTGTATCTGTCATCAATGAAGAAATAACATTAGACACGGAGTTTACGAGGTTATCAATGGCCACTGGACAATTTTCTAAACTTGCCAAGAAATGGATGACCAAAAAAGATTTCTCTCCAGACGATAACCAATTTATTAAGATCACTGATCATTTCGAATACACTATGTGGATGTGCGTCATGGACACAATGCTGCACCTAGAAAACGTATCATTGCTTTTGAGGTGCGTTTCTTGAAGCGACTTCCTGAAATGGCTTAAAAGGGTTGTGTCGCTAATGAGGAAGTCAGACAACTGATTCGAAATGTAATATGAAGTTATGAACTGCGATAGAGGTTGCATGTCATGGTTTGGCCTTATTACAAGAAAACCAGGTACTCTTGGACCTATTATTATACATAATGAAGTGAAGGAAAACGAGCTTGAGGAAAAGCAAGGACACCTTAACTAACCAGGATTGAATTAACTAGGATTGGAATTGAAATAATGTTGTAATGTATGGTAGAGAAGCAAACAATGAAAGAATTGGTGAAGACGTGCAGTTATCAAGGTGCTTCAATGGTCCAAGGACTATGGGGAAGACATGACATAACATAACAGCGCGACAGGTACAGCGCTCAAGGATGAAACGTTACAACGTTGATAAGCAACTGAAGTAGCGTATAACTATGTATAACTGGAGCCCATATTTTCGATAATACTAAGTTATATCTGGCAAGATGACTTCTGAAATCGAGTTTGACTGTTTCAATGTTAACATTATGTCATATTTGTGACAAAAGGTTCATAAAGTATTTCTGGGCAACTCCTTAGCTTTTAAAGATTTGTCAACGCATGTAAAACTTAAATTTTCAACCCGGTCTTTTGGATGGGACCCTATGTAAACTGTTTTAACCCATTTTGCATCAAACGATACTCTTCTAAATTTTGACATGGAGACTTTGAATTGCCTGTTGCCATTGCGCATCAGCCCGGCATTTATAACAACCCTAGAATTGGTATTGGCCCTGGTAGCAATATTGGCCTAGGCCTCGGTATTTAGTATTGGCTCTGGCATCAGTGTTATTATTATATCGGTATTACCTGGTATCACCTCGTCCCAACCATCAGTCAATTTTGAGTTTGAAAAGAGTCCAACAACTTCTCTTCCTTGCCCTTTAAAATATTTTGCTGAAGGTTGGACTGCTACGTGGGCTACGTGTGCTACGTAGGCAACGTAGGAATAGGCCGTTTCCTGTGATTCCAGACCCTTAGTGTCTGTAGAAGCGTTTGTTTGAATCTCAAAAATCTCTGCTCGAAACTATTAATGTTCCTTGGATCCTTGAGTTAGGATCCAGTATCAAATAATAAGGTTTCGTTAAAGAGATGTAAAACTTTGAAAGCAGATATCTCGGTATTGGGAAAGGGCATCACTCTCTATTATGGCCGTTGGCGTTCTCATTGATAGGACACTTGACAATTCAGCTTTACCCTATACTTCAAACATTTTCAAATCGTGACAACACACTTGCCCTCCGCATACCCCGCAACGGATAACTAAGCTATGTACTTTCAAATTCTTTTCTTTGTTACTTTTCTCTAGAAACAATGAACAAGACTTGTGGGTGGAAACAGCTTTCTTCTTCGTGTTTTTACAACAGATGGAATCATTCTTTTACTACATAATTGTATATATCCAAAGATATCATTTATTTATATGGAGTGTCTTCGCACCAAAGCTGTTATACAATATGATGTTTTCTTTCGTTTTGTATATATTTGCAATTATTACATATCCAATATTATAAAAGAGATATCCACACACAGCAGTACCTTCCGATAGTTTGTAGTCTGTAGTTTTCCTCCTTTATTGTCTTCCTATTTAGCAAGAATAGAAAATCCTATTTTACGTTCATCGGAATGATTTGATGTCCTATTCACCTAGAAGTGTATGATGAGGATATTTAACCATTAGTGTTTACTCAGGCGATTTGCTTGAAGCTGATTTGGGGTTGAGTTGCTTGACCATCGCTATTTACAGATGCCTGCTGTACAAATTTGTTTTCTAATGTTTGATGGCCTACACTTCCCTCTTGTCGATGCTAGAGCGGTGCTTGTGTACATTGGACGAATATAGCACTTCAAACTACATGATATTACTAACGTCACTTATGGCCCTTCTATAAAGATGGCATCAATACTTTTGGACAAGCTGCATTGTGATTCGACCCTGGTGTCTCGTATTAAAATAGACGATGACAAATCCCCAATAGAGTAAAACACCTTTTGGACTATTTAAATGTGTTGATTTTTTGCAAAGATAATAGAGAATTTATCAAAATCAAAATTCAAGCGAGATTCAAACCCGTGACCGATGCATTTTCGGCGTATGTTTACCAAGTGAACTGTGTGAACCACGCTGAGAACAAACTATTTCTCTAGTGGGAAGATTATCACACCGTCTACCACCACTGGTCATCGACATTCGTGGTACGGTGGCTCTTGACATATGAGAATATAGCGAATAGGAATAAATCTGAGCTTGACGATTTTCAGCAACTCCTATTGTTCTTGAATCGACGTCCTCAACTGATCTTCATATCTTAATTCCTCTGATGCAACATCGTAAATGTAATCCCCCTCCGCCCCCCAACGTCCCCCGATGCAGCACTATAATCATTCTCATGCATGTTCTATTTGTTAATGCTTATAACTAAAGACCTTGTTCTTCTGGCAATTTTATATTTTGGGTTTGCTATGGTAAAACTTTCCCTCAAGTTGTGAAGACGAGTTTGTAAGGTGGATAAACGCATGGCAAATATTGGGAAAAACCAAAAGAGAACTGGACTGAATATATAGGGGGCGACAAATGAGTCCGTAATTTTTAGCGCATGTTCGTTGTAAAAATCTAACCGCCGAAGTCAGGGTACAGAACAGAACGTAAACGGTGGCTACAGATACTAACTGCTGCCGCAGATTTCTTAATTTCAACTTCTCTCTTTTAACAAATGAAAAAGCATCTAGTCACACGTATACACTTAAACTGTGTGTCGATAAGTTAGAATTGTACTGTAGTAGTAGCGAAGTACGGCCAGAACAACAAAGTAGGGTAGAGTCCACCATGTTCAAGCTTGATTATTAGACCTTGATGCATAATGCACATAGCGCGATCCGCTCTGTCAAACCTGTACAAGGAACAGAAACTAAGTGATAGGGCGTGCTTTTCATTACCTTGAGACTAAGTCCGTGGCATGACACGCTCGACTCTTAGGTCTAGATCTAAGGTATTTGGGAAAGAACTAGGAGAGTCGCGAACATTTCACAATAGAGGAATAATGACCACACGTTTGCGGCCCGTTTCTATCATCTACACGAAAACCCGTGTTGTTGCACCGTACTTAGCTACAGTCGACTTTTGTCAAGAACATAATGTTTATGTCAACAAAATGATTCGTTGGTTTACCTAACAATGCTAATTAAATGGAGTACAACACTGTCAAGGTTCGTAACTAGTAATACAGCGCATGTGTAACAACTGGAAACAGCAGAACATGATACTATTCAAAGATTTCAGGTTTACTTTTGATAACAAGAAATGAAGGTGCCTCGATCCATTAAAGATGGAGCCAATCAAATAAGAGGATCAGAGTCTTAAGTATAAGAAAATGGAGGTGGGGGTGGAGGGAGAGTATTTTATGGTCACAACGTAAACACTGTCGCCAATACGGTTCTTTCGGGTTAGCGATTTTAGCCTCAATCTGACCGCTGCCTAGCCAAAGTACGTCATCTTAAGTTTCGGTAGTACGGCTAAAAGTTCAGATAAGGAGCGACCATGGCTGACATAGTCGACTTCTCCTCATCTACTGTTGACGAACTTAGTAACTTAATAAAAATATCGTGGAGTTTCGTACTCAGGAAATACGAAGTCAAAATTCGTACAGTTAAGTGAATCAGCATAGGACTTGCTGACTTCCTCTCAAGAACCGGTGGAAGTGACTGTGAAGAAATCAACCCTACCTTTCTTATGTAGGCTCTACTAAGCGAAGTCAAAACGTAGACTCCTCTTACTTGAAAGAACCGTATTAAAGAGCGCTTGGATTTACGGAAATATCTGCCAACCCAGTTCCTATTGGCTATACGTCGCTAAAATACCAAGGTCAACTGCTTATCTGGGGCTTCTGTTTGTAGCCTAGCAACATATACTTCATCTCAATTTGAATAACGTACTTGCATAATCCAAAAATTTATGAAAAATACTTCAATATTGTACTCTTTCAAATAGAAGAGGGGTCTTTGAAACAGCCATTTCGCAATGGACGCTACCTACATAACAGACAGCCTGCACCCGCTTTTCCAGTTCCATTTGCACGATGCAAACTGAATTTATATGTAATTCAACATCCTAAAAGTGCATGTCTGTATGCACTAGAGAGCTAAAACATCAAACGTTAAGGACACGAGTGCGTTTTGAGTACACTGGGCTAACAATTCGGAACATAGCCCCTTCCAATTAACCTCAGCATACCGCTGTTAAAGATAAATAATGCTTCCATCCGAAACAATGACCAGCTGTGCACTTCAAGGAGGTACGAGGGGTTGGCTTTGCAAAAGTTAGTACCGGGGACGGTTGGATATGGCCCTTGCTTGAAAAGTGGTGGGCACATGGGGAATGGAATACACCCAAGAGATATTGTGCGTACTCGCGGGTGGGCCAAGAAGTCTGGAACGTCTTAACACCTCGGAAAATATGAAAACTGGGAATTAATCACTGACTAAGTGGAAATTCATGGATAGATTTTGAGTCGAGGCTTTTCAACAATAGAAGTACGATTAACTGCAGTAATCCTGGTAGGCGTAGACTTCTCCTAAGTGTTCATCCTTGTAAGACGTAAATTTCAAGAATCTATTTCACCCTCAAGAGTAAAAATTGCAAAATAGTGGTAGCCCCCTCCAAGTAGCGCATCTTTGTTAAGCTGTCTAGATGTAGCGTTTAGACGCTTCCAAATTCGTTCATATGTTAGTCCATGCACCTCTTCCATGCATGTTTGTATCTTCTAATATGCGTATCCGTCATCATTGTGCCAATACCTAACACATACAGTAGGTTCGTCAGATATAAAACCGTAAAACAAACTTTTGCTTTGTCCATTAACGGGAGGGCGGAGGGGGAGGGTACACTTCCCAAACATGCTGTGAATAGACATACGTCCGTATGCTCACATGGGCGTCCTTGTTAGAATAGCCTAATAGATGCCAATTCGCAGAAACTCTCTTAATTTGAAAAATACGTTACTGAAAAGACGTATCCAAAAATAGTCCTTTTTACACATAATTTTCTAATGCTTCGCTCAGTTTCGCCACAACAATGTCCAAAACCGATCTGCTGCGCCAATTAGTTACTGAACCACAATAAGACATCAAGTGTTTTATTATGAAAATAAGCCGTGGCACGGAAAACATCGTTTCCAGCCTCAAAATATTTCACTATGTTACCTTTAGGGTAACAAAAACACCCTAAGGCAATGCGGCATAATGAAAATAAGGATGCCTGCATCAGTGCCGGCATACTTAAATCTCAAGATGGTATCCTCTAATCGAGCAACAATGATATCAGTAATAGGTTTGTGGCTGACAGGGTTTGATTCAAGGGGCTCCCTATGTCTTTTTATGTACTATATATTAGACCAATCAGAGCTTATTCTGGATATGCATCTTTTATACCTAAAAACAACGCTGCAAATAGCTCCTCCACACGGCTACTATTGAACATATGACTGCAATCGTAACAAGTGATTACAATTGTAACGCACGATTACAATTGTAACACGTGACTATATTTGTAACACGCCACTACAACTGCAAGAAGCGATCGCGATAGTATCCGTTGACTACAATTTCACTTCTTGTGTGTCTACACATCTTGTATCCGTTACATGCATCAATAATAAAATACCACAGCATATCTACGACATGCGTCCTCGGTATCCCTTGATGACACTAGTGGCAACATGCATAAGCCATTTCTAAACCCTCCACGCATGTATGACGGCTGTTCATGACTCGTAGCTAGGGTTACCCGTTTCCAGTCACTAAATCCAGCGCTCCAGGGACTAAACTCAAAGACAGCAAGACACATTTCCAGGGAATATTATTGATTGGCTTTATCAATACTTTTGAATTTAAATTACATATTCATATCAGTGCTCAATGCCCCAAACCTTTAACCTCTTGCAGAATTCAAGACTGAAAAAATACAGCTCCGAAAACCTGGCTAGCGAAACAGTTTTAAGGCTTGAGTCGAAACGACCGCTACTTTTGAATGCCACAGCTGCATACGGAATGAAAATATGCATAAACTCCACTTCAATCGAAATCCGGGACGTTTTGTAATAATCAAGGATTCTGGGATACATGTGAGACAGTCCTACAACTGAGGCCGCCAAGTACAAAACCGCTTGCTAAGATTGGGCTACCCTGAAAAGAGCACATACCTCGTTAGCACTGAAGTCAAATTTGTGTGCCCACTTTACATACATTGTAGAGTTAATGGGATGGGGGGCCAGTGTGTCGGTAAATTTGCCAAAATTGGGGAAGATCCTTGTAAATTAAGATTGGAACAGGATGGAACATCTAGCTTTATTTATCCTAATCACACGGTTCAAATAATCAGTACACAGGCATATTAAAAGCCAGAATTCATTCATTTCTTGTTAGCAACTTCTTTGCAAATTCCTCTTTTCTGGTGTAACCATACCTAGTATTCTTCGAATTAAAAATTATGCTCCTATTCCAATAGTAATAAAGGGCCTGGGAACCAGTTGTTAATTAGGTGGACACAACAAAGGAAAGGAATTAACTTTACACTGCGTGACGCAAACGGACTCCCGTGTAGCAAGTGATTTCGCGCTTTGTCTCAACAATGCCGAGACATACACTGAGAATCACACAATTTTCAGTATCCTCAGCGGTCAGCCTCATAAGAGTTCAAATGTCGCTTAGCCGTAACAAATACACTTTTAAACTAGCGTCGTAAAACGCAAATGAGAAAAACCTACCTCCTACTTCACACAATCAATGACGTTTGACGCCTTATGCTAAAACTCCTGGTTAAATACGAAGAAACTTCGACGGCGATGAAAGCTATGAGATGTTGGTACACTACAGTTATGGACAACGGGAAAATGTATCTTGACATGCTTTACGCACTGCCAAAATTAACACACGTTGCCGAAGATAACGTTTGCCGAAATATAAAACAAAACTACATTTCTAGCTAACTGACGTCGTTTTGATCTCGAACGGAAATCAAGAAACAGCAAAACGAATGATCATAGCTTAGCTGAACAAATCTGTAAATACGACACGAGTAACTTTTCGTGGCCGAATTGTCTCACTTGCATAAACTGTGGTTATCAATGGTATGTTAAAGCAATTTCACCATGCTTTCCATGTCGTACATAACTTCCAAAATACACCCAATGGACCAAGCCTGAGCTGGGCAACCATCACGACAGAATGCACCCTTGGCGTTTGTTAACTCTGGCAAACTGCGCCACGATGTTGATGCTATTTCTTCCTTGTGTTTTGACAGAATTTCACGCACTCGCCGTGACGCCGCCAAAAATCCGTCCTTGCCACCAACAGCCTTGGAAAAGTACAGCTTGGCTCTCAAAAACGGTCCAAGAATCCATAACCATTCCTAGAACGAAAAAAAAACTACAATAAGGATGAGAAAGAAAATTGCTGTCACACAAGAGTTTGTGCCTACCTCGATGAATCCACAAAATCTCTTAATTACCTCGGTCCCTTAAAATATTGTTGCCTGCTCCGACGATCTTGGCCCTGTGTTTAAGCGTCATAAATCCAAAGAGTTGGTATTTATTATTTCTGTTCTCTACCAATCGTGTGTGCCCAATGCAGAGAGTTTCCATTATCTATACCGATACTATAGCGTTTACCATCCGTATCTTGGAACACTCGACCTAAGTTTCCTCAAGATTCTGTGGCACAAAAGGGAAGTGCCTAGTTCCTATATACTTTAAACCAGAATCATTGTACCTAAATTTCGACTTTCCAAGAGCTCTTGAAATTTTGCCGTTTTTTTAAAAACTTCACATAGGGACATACAGGACACATACAGTACTAGAGCGCTTAAATGCAACAATAAAACGTAACAACAAACATGGGCATAGAAGGTGCCGCAGGGGAATACAAGGTTTTAAAAGAACGTACAAACACCCAGGACCGTCGAGAGGGGGATGGTAGGCAGGGCTGGAGATGCGGGGCCCGCAAAAAAATTTTATTCTATGAAAAAACCCAGCCTTAAGCGTTTCTCCCAGGAAACTACTGGGGCCAGGTGTTATTAAATACCCCGGGGCATGCACTGGCTCTCGACGGCCCTGCAAACAGCTCTAGGGGCAAGTAAGGGCACAGAAGAACATTACAGGGCGTACCAGGATGTACGAGGGCATATAAACGGGCACGCAAGCAAGTGTAAGAACATAAAAGAACAAATAAGGGCATAAAATGGCATATGTTCAAGAACATACAACTGATGTAAAGAAACACCCCTTAGCTCAAGTAAAAATATTTCATAAGAATGTACACGCGAGTCACATAAAAAAGTATATTTCACAATGGTAGATGTACTTCATACACGACGAATGCATCAAACGACGGATATGTCACAGAAATAAAACACCCCAGTTACATGAAAGAGAAATAACATTCTATAAGTTGAACGCTCCAAAGTTAGCAAGAAGAATATGGTTAATAGTTGGCAATCAGTTGTGATTTTCGTGCATATACATGAAAACCAAATCGCTTCATCGCCACACTACGTAAAGAATACAGTAAAAGGCACAAAAGGATGTTGCATTTGATCTTACTGGTCCTTGATGGTAATTGAATCCTCGCGCTGTATTGAAGATTCCTGAATCGCGGGAGTTGTCATAAGTCCCGTCGTAGGCCCAATCTCTAAAGATACAAATGAAACAAGGTATAAATTACTTACTTCTTTGTTGGAAAAAACGTCCTGAAACTCACCAACGGTAAGTACAACATATAAAATGAACTAAACAACAGGTACAACGTCCTTCAATAAAGAACACATTTCAGAAGTGAAGTATCACTCAGGGTATGAACCACACGGCAGTCAAGCAGCCGCATGAGAGGCAGGGAGGGCTAAGTTCAGTTCCAGTACATGTCATTAGTGTATGGTTCATGTGGTTCATGAAAACAAGATAAATTCTAAACCAAAGACTGTTGACTAAAGAACCCAGTGGTTATTTATACCACAAGTATGGCACAATATTAGGGAAAAGAAAACTTCCTAAATAATATTGCAAGATAAGTCGTACAAAACATGATGCCATTGAGATATTTTTTTGGCAGGGGTTTGATAGGGATTTACGAAACTTGGAGGAAGCTGCTCTTACTACGGATATGGACAATTAGTAGCCATCTCATGTCTTCTGTACTAAATCGTAAGTAAATTCTAGGTACTCGTATGTCTAGCCTCCCATCTTTCCGAACAACTATCTACGAATTGGTTGCCTCATTGTTTGTTTATTTTCTTTAACTTTGCTTAGTTCTTCTTGACGTTAAGTCTTTCTAATGTACAGAGTGACCTGAAAATGAGGGTGTCGATCAGTTGTTATTTACCTCATTTCTTTTCTTAAAGTCAAACTGCTTATTCGTCGCAGTGAGAAAGGTGGAAACGCTAGGGTATCTTCTCAGTAGACTAACAGGACGTCTGCTGAAGCCTCGAGGCCTCGGCAGCCTTTGCAGATTTATTGATCCCGAAAACTTGACAATGTACAAGCCATCTAGATTACGAAAAATGTTACCTAACAATAATAATAAGAGAGTCTCTAATGAAACATTACGAACGTTCTCTTTGTCCGTTAAAGCTAATTATAAAGGTAGCAAATATAAATAATCGTGCGAGATCCTTACCGAAAATCTAGGGTTGCCAGTCCAAGTGGGCCAAGTAGAACCTCCTCTACTTGCTGTAGTGCTACCCATGCATGCTTGGGGTCGAACAACTCAGGCGCCTGAAAAGAAATTGGGCAATTCTCATAGTTATTGGGCATAATGACCATAGGAAATGACAATGACAATGACAAGTTACTTTTTGTAACAATTAGTACAACAACAAGTAACAATTTGAATTCCTTCCTCATTGCTCTGTTATACTTGACCCAAGCTCGATTAATGTTAACATTTTTTTCAAAAGTGTAACAAAAATGCTCTTTCCTTGGTAGGTTTTGAACACGTCATAATGTACTCCAGAGGATAAAATCCCCTCTAGGATGCAGCCCTTGAATCACGCTGCAGACTTATCATCAATTTTTCGTAAATTCTTTCGAAAAAATCCAGGTTTATTATTACTGACACTGGTATTATTTGCAACGGTGAATCATATTGTGGGTATGACATCGACGATGATATTCGCAAACGGACAACATTTTACATAAAGTAAATTAGAATGCTTGATGAAATTCGAACACTACTGTGCTCCTACTTACCACAGTCATTGCAATTGGAAAGTTGGGTCTCAGCTGAAAATCAGTAAACTGATTTGATGATCCAAAAGAGTCTTTGTATATTCCACGACGGTGAATATGCTTACTTTCACCTTCTCCTAATGACTCAACGTCAATCCAAAAATGCTTCTCGAAATTTTTCTGTATTCGATCAGACCATTCGTTAAATTTTAAAGTGACTTCTTTGCCTATAACATAAAATTAAGATTAGTGTATTAGTAAAAGTTTAGTTTGCAAGCAAAGGGTGGGACGCGAAAAACAACCAAAAGATGATCAGGTGAGCACATAAATGTTCCTTTTAATCAATAACTTGGACTTTGAGTCAAATCTGTACTGAAGCTGCTTAACTGGATTCATCTATCATATGATTGACGGACAGGAGGAGCAACTGAGGAATCAAAGTCATTTTTCATACCAGCTGTACGAATATGACTGTCCGAGTTGTATAAGCGTGTTGGGTTTGAACATAAAATGAGGAGGATAGTGGCGACAGCGGATCGTGAAACAACTATATTTCATGGTTCGGGCAATCGACTAAAGCCAGCGTTCACTTCAGCGGATGCACGTATTGAACTAGCAAAAAATACGTTTAAGTGCAAAATTAATATACTCAAGGCGTATATATAGTAATGACGTCAGTTTTGAAGCTGTTTAAAGAAGTTTAGTTGTTTATTCAAAAAGTTGAATGTACAACGTTCTATACACGAGGATTACTCTAGGCATAATACGGTCGTAGCTTGCTGGGGGACAAGGGGGAATAGCCCCCAAAGTCTCAGTCTCACAAGTGTCACACTTAAAGCCAACAACATCAATTTTGATTTCATATCTTATGAAGTTGCGTTGGTCGTGCCTATGGCACGGTGCATTCTTCAAGTTACATGTGATAAATACTCATAGCCAACATAGACATATGACAAGAAACGATTGTACGCTAGGCAGCAAAAGTTTTGTGCCTCAGAGATAGTACAGTGTATTCAGCGAATCATTGCTCTCCTCTTTGGCCATCAGGGCAAAATTTCTAATTACGGTCCTGCATGATACCATTTAAGTTCCAAAAAACTTTTTCGTCCTTTCCTTTTCTGTGCTCCACACTCCAGGTAGCTAAATATCGAAAACGTATTCCCGTTCTGCAGAGAAATTTTGGGCATAATCATTACAAGAATTGTTAACGCTGGAACATCTAAAATCGAAATAGCACGAAAAAGCAAAACCAGCTTTGGGATTTAAAAGGGTTTTTTACTTGCTTCTGTATTGCTTTGCGAGAAAAAAAATCTGTCTTCTCACTGGCCCTTTCGATTAATCACATATTTATAATGGTCACTGATTCGAAAAAAAACTCAACAATAATCAGAGAGTCCCAATCCTAACTGGCTCTTTTAAAACGCAGATAGAAACAAGTTTCTATTTCTTTTAGCTATACCTCGTTAACAATGTGCTCTCTAAGGAGTGTCAGACAAAAAAGGCTTCGAAGAAAAACAATCGCTTCACTATCATGTGCTGGTCTGATGTTCTGTACCATGAACAAACATTTATATGTAAATTAGGGAAGCTATTTCTTCACATAGCACGGCTTACCCTTTTCTCGAAGAGACACTCCTTCATATGGATACTGTCCACTTTTATACATTGTAGCCAGCCATCGAACTGCTGATTTGCATAGACCAACAATTTCAACTGCGCTGCCATCTCTAGCAGGTACGAAAGCATAAATGCATTTCTGAGAGTGATACTAGAAACAAATTCAACTGCGCTGCCATCTCTAGCAGGTACGAAAGAATAAATGCATTTCTGAGAGTGATACTAGAAACAAACTCAACTGCGCTGCCATCTCTAGCAGGTACGAAAGAATAAATGCATTTCTGAGAGTGATACTAGAAACAATTTCAACTGCGCTGCCATCTCTAGCACGTACGAAAGAATAAATGCATTTCTGAGAGTGATACTAGAAACAATTTCAACTGCGCTGCCATCTCTAGCAAGTACGAAAGAATAAATGCATTTCTGAGAGTGATACTATAAAGAGAGACGGAAAGATAAAATATGGTGGGGTAGCAGACATTACGTGGGACGACAGATGGTGCACTGCGGTGCTACGTCAGAATATGATAAATATAGATACGTAAAAAACTGGTTTGCATTAAAAAGATGCCTTGAACAAGTAGAGATGAAACTTCTTTCAGATATCATAATCATGACAACTGACTTTTGTCGACTGTAGACCCTGAGTAAGATGTTTCTTCCGCAACAATTCTGAAGATTAAGACGATCTACTAGAAATTCAATCATCATGAATTTTATATATTAGCACTCGTCCAAAGTCGATTAGGTAATCGAATAACTACGATACATCTATAATCCCATCGAGGTGTACCTTGGTGTTGCTGGGTGCCCCGCGTTGCCTGCCTGATGGGACTCGCCCATCTTATCCATCCAAGTTCCACAGTTCCACTTGTTACCTCCATAAACAAAACCGGTTTCAAGTGTTACTCCTGCTGACTGGTTGAAGCCCTCCCACGTCATATTGCTGTCAATGGCTTGACCTGCGTTTCTCTCCCGAAAGGAAATACCATCAGCATGCCTCTGAACTGCTTCTTGTATGACGTCGCATAATGGTTGTTCCTGTAGGGAGAAGGTAAAAGAAAATATGCAAGGTAGCTTTACACAGCTCCCAATTAATGATCCTTTATTAGGTATTACTTTTTACCAGTCAGACGCAGATAGTCGAGGACGAGAGACAACAATTTGCGTGGGTGTATGTACGTGTGTGGGTGTTGGTGTGTGTGTATGAGAAGTGGGGGTTAAGATCGGTTATAATGCTTTGTGAAGCCGCTGCGGCGAAACGCTTACAGCAGCTACCCTTAAACAATAGGTTATGAGACCCAGAAGTTCGAGTCTTGGCCCTGCTATAATTTTACAGCAGCAATCTCCTTCACCATACCAAGGTACAAAGTGGCTATTGACGTAAAAGACAAAGGCGCATTACGTGCTGCTACTCTGTGTCAATACTCCCCATGTAATGGAGACACAGATAATCACTAACAACAGCCAAGAGCTAGGAGGTAAGTATTGGCTGTAAGGTGCTTTTGAATGACGTTGACACAGAAACGGCGCTATGTAAATGCAGTGTACTTTACTTAGTTTACGGTGGGATAAGATGTTAAACTACATCATGTTCAGTTGTTCTTCGTGCCATCCCGGTCAAACAATGCGTTGAGAATATTCCTAACAATTCAAACAATTACGAAGACATCAGTGTTAGACACGTACTATGAGTCAATCTCTCCCTTTATTACTGTACTATCCAAACTTGATCTGACAAAAGTGAAGGATTGTGATTAGTATTATTATTATTATTATTATTATTATTATTATTATTATTATTATTATTATTATTTCATTTTGTAAAAGAAATAAAGAATGGCCCGAACCAGATCTCTTGACTTGGTAGGAGACATGTACCATACCCATTCCTG
>JAAAKL020004281.1:0-21289 GCA_010016065.2 Carybdea cf. marsupialis auct. non (Linnaeus, 1758) | reverse complement strand
AATACGTCATGGGTACAAGTGACTGTGGTCTACTCAGCCACTTTCATTCTAATCCCCAGAGTAGGCTGCTCAGCTGATCGAACAGTTGAGCTCTCATACGTCCTATTGAAAGAGAATCCACCAGTGCATTGATTTAGATGGAAAAAATTTCATGAGAAGTTTGATTATGGTATTACAGATGTATAATATAACCGCTGACCAAATTAACCGACAGCATAAACGTTCTGAAGTAGTCTTGCAATGCAGCCCAAGGAACTCTTTCTCTCAGCCTGCCAATAAATACAAGCGCAAGCAATAACGACAAGGAAAGGTGGATTGCAAATAGTACTGCAAGATAAAGGAGGAATAGCTTCTTCACAAGAAAATACTTATGCAGCATCAGTACACGTTGAAGATGTGTTCTTAACTGATTCAACAGAATTCACCCGTGCTGCTTACGCTTCTAGAAAAACATTAAAGCAAAAAAGGAGGATAAACAATGAACAGGCCTGCAGGTAAGGATACACTTCAGGACAGCGTCACTTTAAAACACTCCATTGAAAACCCCAAATCTCTACTATCTCAAAAACTGCAATAAAAATTGATGCTTAGAGTTTGTTTCCCTCAATACATTCAATGCTCCATCAAGCGTTAAACGTAAGCTGCAAGTCTGTCAATTTATTGAGAGATCATCATCTACGTGCCAGATTTCTTCTAAAAAGGAATGGATTTCCTAGGGATATCTACTAAAAAGGATTTGCTGAGAATATACGGCATTTTTTTGTATGATAATTCCTCCCCCTGACAATAATCAATGCTAAAAAGTTATCACAATTTAAAGTACTGAAGCATTGAAGCTGAGATCAATGACTTTCCTATTTGTTTTGGTAAAAAAGGCTTCGTGTAACACATAATGTACCATAGTCAATAATGCAAAACTAGCATTCGGTAAAAAATACCCAAGGAAAAATCCTATAGTAATCAACCCCTTAGGTAACTATCCTCCCAGGAAAACCTCCTAGAGAAAATATCAAAATATCCTCTTAGAAAAGATTCTGTAAGGAAAGTAGCCTCTTTGGAAAAATCTTCAAGGTAAAAATCTATCAAAGAAAAAATCCCTAAAGTGGAAACCCACTCTTATAGTTACAAACAAGGTTTTTACCACAAGGTATTTTTTCCGCCTCTATACATGTATTCAACTATGATATACTGCTTTTGTGCACACTGTCAGTAACAGCTTTAAGAAGCAGAAACAAATATCTATGTATTATAATGAAGAATTTTTAAAATAAATGGAAGATCCGATTATAGTTTAGCATCTTTTATCGCCGTTGTTGATGTGCAAATTTTGCTAGTGATTATTTTATTAGTGTAGTGATAACTTCCTGGCACAGGCTGGGCATTGTTTATGATTGTCACTGTTCTTGTTTAAGAGTATAAATTGCTCTATTTAAAGGCTGGGTTAGCAACCTTGTCAACTTGATGACTCTATAGTACGAAATCAATAACAATTTTTCGACCCTTTAACTCATATGCTACATAAAGCATCTCATTTACAACATGTACTATGGTATCACGGCGAAACATTGCCGGAAAAAGCTGCTTTCGACGACTTCGTGCACAGGTAAAGAGTATCTACAAGTTCAACTAGCTCTGATATGGAGTAGTGTAACCAAAAAGTTTACATCAGCCATATCACATGAGTATTAACTGATTTGATCTATACCAGATAGCATTGATTATCTAAAATCGCTAATTTTGGAATACGATGTGCTGGTATTCTTGATGTCTGACTCAGGACAAAGTTGCTTAAAGACTGTACAGCCCCAGAATTAAAACGAAGAAGGCATTTTATGATAAAATTGTTACAAATAAAACACTCATAGCCCGTAAAAACAAAATCAAGTTGTGAGCACAAAGATTTTGTACTTACTCAGCAGTCTTATGGAAGAAACACTAAATTATTAAGAAAGCCATGACTATTTGCAGCGCATCAAGTTTAGACTATTTTAATTTGAATAACGGTAGGCCTGAATGAATTAATTCTTTAGATATTAATCAATAAAATGCTTTCAAAACACAAAATAAGAAAGAAATGTTCAAATTTTAAGGGGCGTTTGCTGTACACTGTGTCATTTTCATGTAAATGTTTTCTTTATGAGGGTGGATTTTTCCTAGCAATGGGTATTTTTAACTAATAATGGGGGTTTTTACCTAGCAGCGAGCAAATTTTTACCGAGCAATGAGGATTATAACCTAGAGACGGGGATTTTTTCCGTGGGTATGTTGGTCCTTGACGGATAATTACTGAGGGATATTTACAACAGTAGGAATTTTCTCCTCAGAGTATTCTACTTTTGGGACTCCTGCCAGGATTCTTGCAAAATGTGTTACTGCACAGAAATCCAACCTGAAGAAGATTGAATGAAATGGGTTGTTTTACCATCACTCAATCACACAAAACTCAACAAGCAATTTCATTTCCTTGACAGCCCCAAACGCCATAAGATCTACAGAATGTTATGAGGAAACGTAGTAACTCACAGTGGAACACTTGTTGTTGTTTACATCGAGTGAGAACCTTCTACATGGCGCGGCGGAATTCCACATCTTTGATGGCCCCGGAAAATCTCTCCCAATACGGAATTCAGAAATTCTACCCCTTACGGACTATGTAAATAATATTTCTATCATGATCTACAAAAATGTTTAGTATTGTAATGTTGCCAACATTCATTATAGTTTAAGAGATGGCTTTCAATTAATGTCCTTACCCTATTTTTCTATTCAGTCTATTCTTTCCTTTTAGAAATTCTCTTCACAGAATTAATATTTGGAACTGTTAGTAAAAAGTCTCTTTTGTCTTTTTCCTTCCATTTCTACTTCCTTTCAACTTTTATTTCTTTCCATTCGCACCTTCGTCCCATTTCTCTTCACAGAATTAATCTTTGGACCTGCTACTCAAACCTCTTTTCTAGTTACTTTCTTTCCATTTCGTTCTAGCCATTTCTTAGCCATACATAGCCATGCATAGCCTTACATGTGTCCACATGCAAACAAAATTTTTCCAAACCGAATATACAAGTTGAAACTAGGAACCAACATGAGCATGTCTTTGATATGCTTCTAGTAGGAATGTTGATATAAAAAAATTAGTTCCTGTGAACATTTTGGCACTTTGTAGTCCTTAACATAATTGTTGGTGGACGTAGGTGGCACGTAATATGTTAATAACTAGTCTAAACTTACTGTGTGATGCTTTCCCTTCTTTATTTTTCATATATATATATACATTAAAAATAATATTTCAAGTCTAAGCGGTCTTCATATTTATTGAATTTCATCACGACCGTGCATAAGGTCTGTAAAACATTTAATAAGAAACTTAAATCTTCTGACAGTCCCTAGTAAACATGTACTAGTTTTGTAGCATATCAAAATAGCTAATCAAAAAATGCTATTTTACGATTTCATGTGCCTAATAACTGGAAAGTCGGATTTTCTATCTTCCACTGTTAATTACTTTAAATACTGTTCTATTATTAAATCTATGAGTTACCTAACCATTCAGAAAAAATATAGATCATTTTGTTTAATCTCAAAATGTTAAGGAAGAAAATTAGGCATAAGGTGCCAATTCCATCAGCGTACTATTGCCACTGGCTGTGAACTCGAGTTCCTGCTAGAAACATTGCAACACTGCACGTAAATGAAGACGAAATTAGGGTGCCTTCTGCCAGCTTTTACAGTTCTTGAGCAACTTTTAAACTATAAATTCTGTGAAACCATGCAGTTATACACATTAAATTACTTGCTTAGTACCTGGCAAAAGTCAAAAAGGAGACGCCTTTCATATGTCATAGACCAAGAAACCGTGAAGAACCATATCTCATACTTTTGGTAGTCATTGACATTGTCTCTCCTAGCCCTCGACAGTGGTGCTATACCGTGAGGCAGGCAGCTTTTGATTAAAAACAAGGTATCATTACTAAAGGAGAAGAAACGTGATAAGACTTACCGAGATACGTAGAAAGGTTACAGCCTTCTAGTTTTGAAGCGGAAAACATAGGGGGTTGACAGTTGCATGTGTCTAACGATATGAAAGAAACAAGTTAAGCAATAAAGACAAATAGAAAAGAGTAAGAAAATTGGAAGCAAAGAGCAAAAGCATAGAAATCATCGCAGGGACCACAGTCCACTTTCCTGGGTGCTTATGTCCTGGAACTACATAGAAGGCAAGATGAAATGAAGAAGCTAGTTGAGGGCTGATATTCAAAGCAAGATAACTGTTCGTGAGAAACACAAAGAAGCCTTGATGTTAGTATAAAGCTTTGCAGGTCCAATCAAGTCTCGTTTTTTTCTCTAGATGTAAGTATCTTTTCTCTCTGTAGTTCACTCAATATTTCCTTCCGTATCTCAATTTTTTCCTTTATTTCTCCATTTCTTTTTTTACATTTTTAACTATTTCTGTAGCCTAAGGATGCCTGGTGAGGTATACCTTGTAGTTCGTTACTACTTTTTGGTGCATGCATAAGGATGCCATCTTTAAGCTGTTTACTCCTCTCTTAGAGGGGCTAGGGTGGTGCCTATTTATATAGTGGGTGTGCTGGGGAGCTATTCTAGAGTTCTTTAAAGTTGGAGGCCCCTCTTAACGTCACTAATGCCCTTCAGGGAATCGAACCCTGACACTCTAGAATTAAAAGCAATGAAATCATCCACTAAACCAAGGCAGCTCTGACACTAGGCTGCTGCAAATTTTGATATGGCAATATTTTTTGTCTGCCTTACTTGTTGTGTTTAGTATGTTCCTTTAGTCAACAGCTACCTCGCATTAGAAGCAAACCATTTTCAAGGATATCACGATGTCCCCTCCTCTCACTAACGTCACACATTTTAAATATTTCGTAGCTTTAATAACAAAGAAATTTGTTAATTTATGTACAAGACATCTTGTCCTTTTTCTTTTTACATGTATAGTCCTAGTATATATTGTACAAATAAGAATCATAACGTTGTAGGAGAATTGGTTTAGAACTGTTTCTTGCAAAGCTTGTCTTGTTTTAAATAGATAACTCTTTGATTTGATTCACTCTTTAATTAACAATTCATCTTCTTCCACAAGCTTATTTCCCCTTCAGTGCCGATAAAGAGTAACACAGTAACTTTACTACGTCCTTCAAGACTGTTTGTCCCTTACGTCGCTGTTTCTAATATACTGGGCGGAACATCTTTTGAATAAGTAAATTTTAATTGTTAAAAGGACATCTGCTCTTTAAAGTTAAGATAAACGGACCATCCAATTTCTTTAAATGCAAATGACCTAATCTCTTAAAACAGTTGGGTGCAAAAAATCATCGAAACGTTATAAGCTTACTCTTTAGATTTTAAAATGGAAGCACTAAGGCTCTTCGCATGGGTAATATTACAAGAATATGAAACAGCAATGAGATTTCCCTTACAACTTTATCTTAAGAAATTTAAACGTTTGAGAAAATAAAAATTATTTTGTTGATAGAGTAAAGCAAATCCACGTTCTTCCAAGTTCTTAACTTCAGCATGACTATAGATATATTGCAAGATCGGAAACGTTAACCTCACTGATTTTTTTTTGTTGTTTATAAAGTCTTTGGCTCACTTACCCAATCACGTATTTTAATCACTTGCGCCAACCTAGTCTAAGAATAACTATATGTTCTGAACTACGAAAATTGCCCTTCTATCTCGTTTTTCTAGTAAGATTGATCTTTCCCATTCCTCTAAAGTAATGGCAAAATGTGTAAATCATATTGATTGCAGATTGATACATGCATGGGCACGACATGGGCAAGTAGTTCAACTGAGATAGGGTATCTGGGGCAGACTATAACATTACGTCAAACTTTCTGTCTTAGAAAGGACATGTATGAAGGTTGTGGTTACATTACGATTTTGTTCTCCAATAGAGTAAGCTTCACTACGTTAAAAAAGGTGCTGAAAACGTCTATGAAAAATGGCACTTAAAAAGAGACTGTACATATTGCAAACTACTGCTACGACTCTTGTTGAAGGAATGTTCAATAGCCTAACGATAACCTGTAGGATATTTTTCCAAGGTGATTGGTATGATGGGAGCAAAACTATATCTCCTGTCCGGCAAATGTCTTTGAAGAAAAACGGAAAATAAGTCAGGCTTCAACGATCTCGTTTGGTTGCCGAAGCACTGCCAACTTCGTCACTTAAGGCAAGCATTACCTCTTTCCATTATCTTACATAATAGGTGCAGGTTGATATGATTGACGGTAATGATGGACTGATGATGAATGACAGTGTGCAGTTCAGGCGGCTTGATTGGGAACTGAAAACCACCGGTCAGCGGATCATGATGAAGAATTGGCCAATCGCGTTTCCTAAAAAGATTCCAGCCGTATACAAAATTGAACATGCCGGAGAAAAGCTGGATACATCAATATCGTTATTAAATCCACTCCGTGTTCTCCATGAACGGAGTTATGGTGTATTGAAGGATTTTTCTAGCTGCTCCACTAACTCCTCATTCACCGATGATGATCAATATTCTGCTTCTTAGAATTTGGGAGCTAGCTTCTTTGTTCTAATAGATGCTACCATGGAAGATTTACAAATCGGTCCGTTTACCTGTTTAAATCCTACTGAAAGCTTTGTTTTAAGAGACGTTTTTGAAATTTAAGTTAGAAGATATACTAGAAAACATTTAAAAGATCTTATCGTAGGGGCTCATATTCAAGATTCGTCCATCTATTTCTGTTACCTGTAGTTCGAATATGTGACAGAAGTCGTCTTGCCCTACAAAATATCAAATAAGTTTTTACAATAAACATTTGGGATTGTATGGATTTCAAGATGAAATTTCAAGGGATCTCAAGATGACCTTGATAATGCGCAAAAGCGGATTTTTTTTCACTTTAAATATCAGTCTACCAATTATTTTATTTCAAATTCATTCAAACTTTAATTACTTTTACAATCGAATCTAGTAAGCGCGCTCTTATGAGTGTAAGATAATTACGGTCAGTTAATTATTAAATTCATGTTGCATCAGGTACTTGCTATTTTTAATTAGGAAGGTAATCGCATTATTCTAATTATACATGTCATGCTTAACATGGGAGGGCCATTCGCCATCTTTGGATCCTGTGTTCTATCCAAAAAAGCAACTTTTGCTATTTCCTTGTCTGTTAACGATGAACAATTAACCTCGTGTAGATGATAGTAAGAAACGTAGTAGAGAAACGAACGTGTTCATTATAGTTTAAGTTATTTCCAATATCAGCGTGAAAAGGTAATTTAGAAAAAGGAACGTTAGTTGTAAGGAATGTATTTGACATTTCAATAGCTTTTGACAGGGTGTTTTACTTACTCCCTGATGCTTAATGTCCCATAGATACGCCTATCTTTAGCATCCCCTTTGTACATTTATTTAACCTTTCAACAAGTAACATGGGTTTTCTTAGCATTTGAACGAAAGGATATACCAGCCTGTCTTGTGAGTGCTTCAGTTCTAAAGACGAATAAGAAAGCTGCATGCTTGCCGGACATGGCTAAAGAAATTCGCTTCAAGAGATAGTAGGATTAGGTCTGCCCACTCCATCCCACACAGCGATACCTAAGATAATGGCCTATATAATAAAGTAGCATGCAATGCATAGTGCATCATGAGGTACTATAACCAAGCAACCACCCTACAGGGATTGGTACATTCTTTGACTCCATACATTTACTTTCGTAAGTGTATCTAATTTGCGGCTTTCAGTTCTCTACTGTCTTAGCAAAATTATCAGTGTTTCACTAGGATACTTGCTCAAGTTGTTGAATTCATAACACTTCATCAATTGTCAGTTATATGGTCAAGTGCTGATAATCGTTTCTAGAATAAAAATATTGTCATTCGTCATTACAGATTCTTAGAAATGTTCCAACGTAAATAATTGAAGCTCAACTTGGGCGTGTATTACAGTGTGGCGCCTTATGCTGGCAATGGGATCAAGTCTTGTCGCTATACGTAACAACGATGGGACATTAAGTGTTGCTGAATGATATAAATGGGATTACAGACTTTTCCATCAAATCTGACAGATTATGGTAGGATTTTGTCTGATCACTTTCAATTGAAAGCTCTTGTGAGAACAATTTTTGTTTTCGCTAGCAAAGCGTTGTTATCTAATCTTCTTTGTGAGTTGTTAGTAAACTCCTTGCAAGTTACCTTAGAGTTGGAGTACAAACTTAACCTTGGCTAGTAACATTGAGCTTTTGAGCGTCCCTTGCTTGACGCAAATAAAATGCACAGTTCTATACCCATATTACCGCCGTTGTTTTCGTTGTAATCTTCAAGATAGTGAAGAGATAATTCAATTTGCTTCTTCTGTGAGTGTCGATTTATTCGTGTTTGTAAACTAAAGAACATGCGCAGTCAATCCCTTTCTACGGTCGATGAGCTTTTCTTCCAATTTACCAATGATTATTGTTCAAGCGAGCAAGACCTTATTGTTTTAAGGTTTAGACCAGATCAAAAATTTGAACAATGCACAGTGGTAGATTCTTGGGTCTATCAGGAAACAATTAGCTCGATATCCGATAGTTGTGATGTCCCTGCAGCGCTTTTGAAATGGCTGTCAATAATATCTTGCCAAACAAACAGAAATTCTTTAGGGGTAATTTTGTCTCGTAACTAAAGATCATCAGGTCTCTCTGAGATACTAATGGGATCCATGAATGCTTTTGGTGTTTTCACAGTATGGGGCTATTCACTGGTGTAATCCTATCTGTGGACTTTCACAATAAGAGAGGTGGTGCCTTGCGCAGAGCCGATAAACTTTGCCTACAGAAATTAGGTAAAGTGCATTACTGTGCTTGAAAATTCCTTATCAGAAAATATGTCGCTAATTAGCCATGCCATAGAAAACAATGCATCCATTAACTGACCTCTTTGCAAACTTCCCCTCTTATAGTAATTATGAACTAGACACGTAGTTAATATCACAGCGACATTGTCTCTATGCTAAAACATGCAGATTTGGGAAAAGAGGATTAGGCGAGAACATTTCAGCTGACAACACGAACTTAATTAAGCAATGTAAAGCCTCTTGGCGATGGATGGTTTCCAATTCGTGCTGGTTGCCAGCAATCGCAATAGCTGCTACGTCATAAATACGTAAAGATCCTCTCTACTCTTGCATGTACGGAGAATAGAATACAAGACCATACCTATTTGCTTCTTTCTATATTTCTCAAAACCTGGACCAGTTAGAACAGGATGATCCTTAGTACAAAGCTCGCTTTTCGTGTGGTTACAAATCCTAGTTTGATAGTCATAAGATTTAGAATGCTTAGGTAGTGAATAGTATCAATGCATTTTCCCATGATTTGATCACGTGTACAGTACTACCAGCCTCGACTTAGAATCATCTGTATTCTCTAACAGTCATGCACCTGCGGTCTACAACAACATCAGTAGGCAGTGAATATACTCATTGACACAGAGCAGAATGATGAACAAATACATGAATGTAAACATAGCTATCATCGAGGGTTCCTGCTATGATTTTCGTAAAACCTAACTGCTGTTCGACTTGCGTGCGTTGCAAGTGGCCTGCCGAGGTCAACCCTGTGGCAGAAAATGACGATCAAGATACTTTATCATTGTAGTTGAGCATCTGGATCGTTTGTGCGATAATTAATTAGTGAACTCAATTAGCTGTGATATATGAAGGATTCTTATCTCTGATGTAAATTAAACGAGATAATGTCCCCTTTAGAGATCTGAAAAGTTCCTAATTAAAGTGTAGGCTTCTCCTCATGAATCTCTTGTTTCTAGGTCAGTCTAGTCCATGATCTGTTATCACTATACATTGCCAATCCGCCATTATCTTTCGTGTCGTTATTTTACAAATGCATAGCTGCAGTGCACTCATCAGCGACTGTACCAAACAGATAGTTGGGAAACAACTCTCTACTGTAACGGTTTATTGTCAGACAAAAATATGAAATTTTCGCTTATTCCAAATAGACACAAAACAACCCAATGGGTAATCAAACTGTCCATAGAGAAGAATTTCCAAAGAAGGATTTCTTACTTGGATACAAAGGCACCAAAGGCTTCGGTGAGATGATTTCGTCTCATAAGACTAGCCTCCTATTTCCAGAGACATTCCTAGTAATCATAAGAGGAGACAATGTATCTACGTTACTCTGACTTCCCGAAGTAGATTACCTGATTTCAAGCCCTTTTAGGGAGAGAAAAACATCACTAGTTTACAGCCAAGTCTTTTAGAGTTAGCTGATTGCGTAAGGTGTAGTGGTACCTAACTGTAATCTTGCCCTCGTGTTGTTTCCTTTACTCCTAAGGTCACTTAAATGTTGAGGATTTTGCATTTCATTAACGCATTTTGTTTTGTTCACATCAGCACAGTTTTCGACTTAGGACACATAATTATACTATGATTTATCAATTCGCCTGATACTTTCGGCTTTCTTATCCAATGGTGTCAATCAAGGCTTGTCGTCTGGCCTGTATATTTAGTGTAATCATTTACACTGCATTTCATAACAATAGAATGATTGCAAATAACAGTTCATTGCCCCATTTTTTTCAAGATTTATTTGTAATCCATTCCATCCTAATTCAAAAACTTATAGTATAGTATACGTATTGTTATCAACTTCATATTTTACAACGTTCCAAATACTTGGCTTCATTTGTCATCTGCGTTACAGTATGTTCGACACACAGAGATTGGCTGGTACAGGTTTGCTTTTACAGCTGCTAAAAGTACACATCCGTAGAGAAGTAAGACCTACTTCCGCTCCAACTTGTCGAAATTAGATAACTGTAGCAGGCAAGCAGTTTTAAATTGCAATTTCAAATTGCATCTGCCAATTATGTAAAACGATTCTTGATCTCAACAGTATCACTAAATTAAAATGCAACACAAAAAAGAATTGAATAATAAATGCCTACTAATTAGACGGCAGTAGACACCATCAAAGAAGCAGTTGACAGTGTACGATGATAAAAAATAGTTTTTAATCTTTTTAGCTTTTAATCTATAAATAGACACGCAAGACTTTATCCAGGAAAACATTGAGCTATCTTTAAATGGCTATATCGGGTTGATTGGTTTTGCTATCATCGGCAAATCCAATCCGGTAGTTTTAAAAAGTCCTTCACAATCCCTAAAAGCGAATTCGTAATCAAGAGTGAAAAATTTTTCATTATAATCAAGACAATTAATCAATATTAACCAATAAAATAGTATATTAGTATGAAGCTTCCCAATATTATTATAATGGTGGTGATATTTTACTCCAAAGCTGAAAAAGCACTTTTCTGAAAGTTTCATGGAGTTGTACGACATCATTTGTAAATAGGCAACTTCTTGTTGATATCATAACTATATTTAATTTAGTAAACAGAATTGTTATAGCTAGAATATCGAAGAAATACACTATAAATGTAGTTTAGAAAGCGTCCCACTATTGAAAAATTACGTATTGTACATATAACACCACGAATCTGCATTTCACCCAATTTTTGTCATTATATCATATTCTATTTACCTCTGATGTATCATATACGACGAAACCCTGGCAGACATACATAAAATAGTAAATTTACAATTGACTCTTTGTAGAAACTGATATAGACTTTGATGTGGCTGATGCAGCAATTTTCAAAATATTATTTTTGGTTGAAGCAGCCATGGTTGAAGCAGCCACTGAACTTTATTTAAGCTAAAAACTCGGCCTACTGGCAGTGGAGAGCCTCGATATTTTTTATTTCAACGGATTTTAATAGTAAATTTTAGGAAATCAAATGAGATTCCTAGCGGAAATTTAAAGCATTGTTGGGCATAGTATTTCCTAGTAATTAAGTTAACCATTTTAATCATAACCCAGCTGTCAAGGACGATGTCCATAAAAGTTTTCGCAATGTAGTCTATAACGGTTCTTCTGGAAAATATCCGCGTTAAATCAAATATAGGGGAAAAAAACATTAATCAAAGTGTAAGGAAATATCCCTTAAGTTGCTGTAACTTAAGTCATCGTATATTTGGCAGACCTGGTATGCTCAAGCTGCTATTTTGGATGCGTTAAAATACCAATTATCGATTTTAATCCTTGCATTGAAGACATGTCTGTGTTGAAATGTTAATCAAATTACAGAATATTATTGGTGCTTAGTGTCTTTGGAATAGGATTTGGAAATGACGCAAAGTCTTTTAAGCAAATCGTTGTATACTTGATAAAATTCATCGATATGTTCGTAAGCAGGTGTGAACTTCGGATTCCAATGTAAACTATGCATTTAGGGTTAACATGCTAATGAGACAAATCTAGTTTAGTGGATCATATTAAACTGATCTAACATTGATCTCAATTTATTACGCGTGATAACTATCCGTCGGTGCTTCAGTGTTTTATGAGCTATCGAATTTGCTTAGTGTAATGAAGAGGAAATGCTACCCGAGTTAAGCCATTTGTATGAACGAAGTATGGAATTTTCACTGTTGGTTGCTTAAAACAAACTGTGTGGTCGGCACTCAGGTGAGGCATTGTGCACAGCTGGTCAGTTAAATCCAGAAGAGATATCAGGCTAAGTTATCAACACTGTCAATGAAAAAGAAACATTGCATCCCCGTAGATCAAAAACTTTACGATTGTATCCTACACTTCTAAAGTCAAAATCATTACGCGTTTTAGTTGATGCAGCGTAAGCAATGCAATCGCGAAAAGCAGAGGACGACGGCGGACGAATGGTTAACCACCGAGACAGCAATTTTTAAAAGCAATTAAACCATGTTCAAACTTCATGTGAGGTATGGTGTAAGCCATCTGTCCCTCTTTTCCCCCCTTTCAAAGGAGGTGAGTTAGCTCAGTCGGTGGAGGGTTGATGGTTCGAAATGGTCCTCGGCTACTCCTACTACAAACACAGCGTAAAATAGGTACCAGGCATTAGTTGGTGAAGGGAAAAGGCGGCTTGGAAAGGAACTGGTCACCCTACCTCACCATGCAGTGGTTCAGTACACATGAATCTTTACTACATCACATCCTGAACACGCTCCCAAGTATGGCATTATCTTTAACGACTTTTACCAACTTTCAAAAAAATTTAGCAAAATAGAAGTCAGTCTGTCCTCGATATCGGTTAGTTTTAACCCTAATGGTTTTTTGAGGCAACAATCAATGAAGACCTTCACTGATTAATCCATCCCGTTTTCTTATGATACATAATACCTGATGTAATACCATTGGCACTACTTCAGTGACAAGTCATCGTTTTCCCCACTCATCACTTTATCATGGGTCCCTTACAATAGAGCATTGACCTAAAGAGGATAGTACATTAATTAAAATTCAGAACTTTTTAATTCTCAATTTATTGTTTTCGTTCAAATGCAATCACAACTAACTGTAACAAGTAATATTTTCTCAACATATAGTCCTAGTTGGCTAGTTCAGATTTGCTTCAACATGTAAGACAATCTCCCTTCAATAGCGGCGTCGCCTTTAGGACCTAAAGCTTGTTTGAAAACGTGGTAATCAATACAAAATGGATATCATTTCCTTAGTCATCATCATCATCATCATCACCATCATCATCATCATCATCATCATCATCATCATCATTATCATCATCATCATCATTATCATCATCATTATCCTCATTATTATCGTCATCATTATCATCATCATTATCATCATCATCATCATCGTTATTATCATCATTATCATCATCATCATTATCATCATTTATAAATAGCAATATGATAAGAATGATAGGAGAACATGATAATTGTATTTTTATAAATGAATGTCTTTTTAAAAGTGTTCTGACTTGTTTTGGCTTCACAAGTTTTGCATGGTCTCCTAGCATAATTCAGGTTAACCACCATCGCCCAGAGTGGTAGCCTCTACGGATACCATTGATTCAATTGAAAAGCAATAACAAATTTTGTTTCAGTTCCTAAAACACTTAATTGATCTGTCTCTTTTTTAAAACTCAATAATAGAGAAACAAAGCTCTGTGTAATGATTCACATATCAAACTCTTGCTTCTTACGAACGCAGAAAACGCGGTTTGTTTTGACTTGTTGTTCGCTTTATTTACGTGAAAAATGAGAACTTGAAAAGAACATATGCTTGTTTTGCTCTCTTGCTACCGCAATTAAATAAGCCAGCGACAGTCAAGTGGCAAAGAAATCATATTCTCTTTTAATGATATTTTGGAGCTAAAAGTGAAATGTTCATTAAAGTTTCTCTTTATCAACAACTTCCCTTTATGGTGGACTGGAATGGTAAGATTTTTTTAAAGAGAAACGAAGAAAACCAAAACAAATTGTAATATGTGTACAAAGTTTCGCCTTCCTCAGACTTTCCCAGGCCTACTGGAAATAGGCTTATCTAAAGACTAGCATCTTCAGTACAGTGAAAGTCGAATCTCTTACTAGCTCTTTTTAATGGTTCTTCTCAAGAGACCCTCTGTTAATTCTTAGTTACCATGCGTAATACTGTATTTCGTACATTTAGCGAGTCATTTAGTTACCCGTACAATAGATTTTTGAGAAAAGTGCAAAATAAAACCACGATGACCGTCTTAAATACTCAAGACAGGACTCTGAAAATCAGGAAAACAATTGTACACTCCAAAGCAGTATTATAATTCAAGCAAATACTTGAGTAATACTTCGAAACAACGGAAATATTTTTTAGGTATTATTAGGCATAGTGTTATTTTTATTGCGCAACAGAGTAACTCCCAACAAACGTTTCAGTTTTGTGAATTGTCTTGTAAAGATTATTCTGACACATTTCTTCGAATGAAAATGTTGCATTCGTTTTGACTTATTATGATTATGACCTATACATTCGATGGTTCAGTTTTCTCAGTGTGAGTTTGACTTAAGCCAGTGCCAATGAATAAGCATACTTTAGGGCTTTCTCTGAGCTGAGAATGGATTAAGGCCGTTCCGTTCAAATGGCTCCTTCTGTACAGTGAACTTATGTATTTTGATCAGGACACATAATCGACATCCAGGAAATTTTTTCAGTCCTGATCCATAAAAATAATACCTTTGGGTCACTCCCTACACTGAGAATGGATGAAAGGCATTGCAACATTCTCGCCCAATACTAATTTTCTCTGCTAATTATTTTCCTCTGTGCCTCTCTAATTCAACCTTCGCCAAATACTACTAGTTCTGCTATTGAGGCTCATGACGTCACATGACAACCGGAAGTAGATATATAGCTAAAACACAATTCTGTGTAATACATTGCTAGAAAGCATTGCCTGTCAATGGTTCAGGTTTAAGCATAGAAATGAGTGTATGGTCGATCATTTTAGCAATCTACGTAATCTGTGGCCCTAATCAGAAACTAACATCATCGTCAAAGTTTCCCTTGAACATTTAAAAGTACTGGTAAATAAATCGTGGAAAATGTTTACGTCCAAGAGGTTCTAGAAGATTGCTTAATAAACCTACTGGTATAAATTAGGTAGGGAGGTGGGTGGGAGAAGGAATCAAAATTTTTAGTAAGTGATTTAGCTATGTTTAAGGATGGTCATATTTACTGACCTGCGACAGAAATATGCTACTACTCTGGTCAGATTTTACTTAAGAGGATTAAATAAATTTCTTTGCTGTGCCGATGTGATCCCTGACGCTATTATTTCAAAGCTACGAATGAAAATGAAAGTCGTAAAATACGTAGTTATGACTGTATTGAACGTTTCAATAAAGAGAGGGAAGTGAAATAAAATGAAAGAAATAGTTTTTGAAGAAACAAGAAGTGCAAATTTATTGTTGAAATAATAATAAAAAAGAGCTATTCTTTCCATGTACAAGGAATGAAAGACAACCCTGTCTGACACCACTTTCAAAATGAATCTACACATCGGATTCTAAGCCCGACGTGAACTCTTTATCAACATTAGATATTTATGCCAATGCTTAAATTTGTTAAATTTTCTCATTTCTTTAAACGATTCTCGTGAGGTGCGAACAAGTAATTGATATTATTGCATCTCAATGTTTGTAATTATAAAAGAAAAGCTCATCATAACCATGTTAGTTCTCTTATTATCTATATTACTTTACTACATTAACACCGTGCACCAAGCGGAAGCCAAGTTCTCAATGCCTCTCAACAGACTATCTTTAGTGTTTTCAATATCACTTTTAAAATTCCTGTCCTTACTTGAGATATTCAGTTTCAAATAGCGGTTTTATAAAAGTTTTGCCCTTTTGGGTTTAATGTATGCAACTGCACGTTGCAATAATTACATTTACTATTAAATTGTCAAATGCTACTATTCCATTTTTAAACTGATTTCTGACTGTCTTTCTCAAGTGATGAGGCAGTCATATCTTTTGAGGTAATTAATTTGCCCAATTAGACCTGTAGAACATTTCAAACGTCAGACTACCTCGGCTCCTAAAATTGTCTATAAATTTGGCCTCGAGTGCAATTATCACCATAGTGCCGGCATTAAGGCATCCTTTAAACTACAAAGACAAATTTTCGAACATCACTTTATTATCAAAGGGTCCGTTTAAATTCTGTCACATTCTTCGAATAGCATTCGAAAGCTTTGGTTTTTCCTTTTTTATGGTTCTACATAAAGTGAATAACTTTTTATTACTTAACCTAGGTATATTTCATAGCACTGAATCGCAAAAATATTTTGAACCAAGATGCAAGGACTTAATGCGAGTCACATATCTTTACCTTGATTTTTGTGTAAAACTGCTACGTCTGCGAGTGATCAACACCACAGCAAAATCCTCATTCTGTTGCGATGTACTTGTACAGTACTGAGCTTTTGACATTTTTAATATAAGAGAAGAAGAATGCGCCAGCCTTCTGCTTTCCCTTATATCAATCACAATAAACTTTTAAGGATCTCACAAATAGAATCTAAAGAATCGCTTTTCTAGACAAATGAGTCAGCCCCAGACACTTGACACAATGTGAAAGTCATAGGCACCCAATAGATACTGAAAATGCAATCCCTTTTCCTACTTAAAAGATTCCACGTGCCGCTAATAAGTTTGTAACACTTTTGTCTGTAAAGTTGAAAGTTATAATGATGATACAGACTAAGATCTTTGTTTGAGCACAGCTGCGGTCCTACTCTTGAGTTTCTTCTGTATTCAGGTACGAGTTTCTAAGTATCCTATAGTCGGGTAAATTTCACAATAGTGCTATCAACAGTACTGCATATGATAAACGCATGTAGTAAATTACCACTGATAATTGAAAGAAGTTTCATATATCATAAGAGTGTGTCTCAAGGTATAAAACCTCTTCGCAGGCAAACATATCAAGAAAAAAAGTATTCCCTCTTGTTGATAACTTCCCATATCAGTTAAACTCTATACAAATTGAGTAATTTTGAGATTTCCACGGCTATGGTGTGGGGATTGTCGGGGACACAGATCTCTGGGAATAATTCCTGCCCGATGTGTAACTTCACGGGTATCTAAATCGATCCTTTAGTTAAAACACACCAGTCTATTTTGAAATTATAGGTGATGACATCACAATAAATCTGGCAAGGGGCAAGTAGCTAACTTCCTTTTGAAAATCAATAGATAAGGTAGCAATTGCAAGCAAAATAGGATAAATGTTTTCAGGTTTAAATGATAGTGAGCATGGGTGCAAGGAGATATTGATGCATGCTATTGATCTGATTTCTAACACAAAAGCAAGGTTCCATTAAGTGCTTGGTCAGAAGAAAGTTCCTATACTAAAGGAACAGCGGTAGCCTAAAATAACAACGTAAGAATTAGGACACAACTGCAACAATTATATGGCCAAGGTGCTACATTTGTATTAATCCCAAGAATATCAGTTGATAAGTCGTTTCACATTATATTTAGATTTTGTATAGGTCGCATTAATATTACTTGAGTTTAGTCGCCATCTAAAATAGAAAATAGCCACGTTAAATTCGTGTAGCGCACATGGATTTTAGTCATGTTGTAATAGGAAGAAGAGACGAAGTAAGAAGTAGGCAAGTCGATAGAGAATGGTAGAAAAAGAAGAAATATTAAGAAAAATGGTGCCCCTCATTGTGTAATAACAAATATATCTTGGACATCTTCGGTCCTGTCCATTCATTCGTAAACATTTTAAGCTGTTTGTGTTTGACTTTTTGCAAAGGGTAGGAATTAGACAAGTATTTGGAAAATTTGGTAATTTTTTTGTTTGAAAATTCTTCTTAATACATTTGAGAAAAATGCAGATATTTTCAAAAGGAAAAATTATAAGAAGCAAGCCTACTAAGTAGCTTGGATAAGATTAACTTCGTAACGCGACGTTAAGAAGGCTGATTTACGTAATTATCAATTGTATTCATTCCCTTGGTTTTAAATCAAAATTGTTAAGGAAATAGAATTAGATATAACAAAGAATACAAAGTGTGAGGCCAAAGACATATTTCTAGGGGAGTACTATTCCAAAATCTTTGACTTTTACGTTAACATGTATCACGAGATTTTGCAAGGGCTGAAAAGTAATTATTATAGAACATTTTGTTGGTAATAATAAAAATTATGGACCATTTGATAATGATAACGTAGTGTTTAATTATTATAGATTTGATTTCTAATTTATAAGGAATAGGAAATACGTTGAAAGAGAAACACCTGCTTAGACACAATGAAAGAATACATTCACAGATAAAATTTGAAGTATTCTAATTTGTAGAAGAAAGGCACTTCTATTTACACAGGATAGGTTCTAATTGTTTAATTCTAGTAACCCCAAGTATACTATAGTGTAAAGTTAGCATTGTTTTCTTTGCGATTATACAATAAACAAGAAAGGATACAAATAAATAAAATGTTTATAACTGTGTCAGAGTATCTCTTTATGTATTCACCATTTTTCTCCACACACTCTTCTCTTACCCTGCTTTTTTACCTATGCTACTAAAGTAGACTTCTTTCAACCACATACCTTTCATTATCACTAACATAGCAAGTTCGTTTTTACCGAACATTTTGACCTTGTACTACCTCCTTTTCTCCAAATACTCCAGACATGAGTCAAAGCAACAAAGAGCACGAACCAACGAGGATTTCCTCAAGAAGATTTGGAATTCAAAACATGAATCGAAGCAACTAAGAGCACGAACAAACGAGGATTTTCTCAAGAAGATTTGGGATTCAAAACATGAATCGAAGCAACTAAGAGCACGAACCAACGAGGCTTTTCTCAAGAAGATTTGGGATCGAAACATGAATCGAAGCAACTAAGAGCACAAACAAACGAGGATTTCCTCAAGAAGATTTGGCGTTCGAAACATTATCAGCACATTTTGTTACTGAGGGCCAACCTTGTCTTGCCCATTGAAAGCATTACAACATGGACTAGCTCGGATGTCTATGTCTGATTCTAAAGGGAATCACATAAAGAATTCCAGGAGGAAATTATCTCAAGAGATACAGAATATCCACCAGATGATGTCAAAGCGATAACGCAAGTGCAGACTGTTTCCTGACTTTTATTGTACATTGTGCTATCCAAACGTTGGATATCTCTTTTAAAATTTTAGTGTACCGTAGGGAATATGTCATGGCACCATCCCCACGATAAACCACTTGGTCAGTTTGTTGATATTATCCATTAAAGATTCAACTTGTTGTTATTAGTTTTGAAGGCTGAAAAAAAAGGAGAGAAACCTATGAACCTTTTTGCAGTGTACAGGAAAAAATAATAGAATTGGTCTACATGTTATCCTGAAACAATGACTCATAACATTCACTGTGAAGAGCAACTTTCTGATGCATATTTCAAGTAAATTGTATCTGTTATAGAAATGTACGTTAGATGATATTTCATTATTCCCCCCTCTCAAATATGACTCCAACATACTGAGACCAGGTCATCATGAAGGATGCTTATATTTTTTATTTCGTTTAACGAAAGGCAAACAGGGGTAATATTGGATAGGGTCCTCCCCACTGTAATATTTTTTCCACCATCTGATAAATTTCTTCCAAACAATTATGCGTCTAAACAGGCCAGCCGGGTAAATAACGCAAGCAAGTTTCCTTCGGTAAAATATATCCTTAGGTACCATTTTATAAGAGGAGAAAGGAGGCAAGAGCAGGGGAAAGACGTAGGAATAGACAGAGGTGCCCTGACTGAGTAGGAGTTACTCAGTAGACTTCGCTTTTCTTAAAAAACTGAAATTTACTTAATTTTTGGAAGAAATGAAAATTGTGGCAGTCATTGTCAGAAAATAAATACCATTTTAAAAGAAAAGTAACAATGTAGAAGATGAGATAATAACCTAAACTGATGATTCAGAGTAAAAAATGCAATTGTGATAAAAATGCGGACAATACTTGTTCGTTCATACTTCATTCCCATAAAATCGAGCAAAGGTCTTTGTATTTAGATTCCCTCTAAGACGTTTTTTGAAATGTTTTTATTTAGATCACTAATTGAGATAAAAATATCAATTGAAGCATACACGATGTAATGAGTAGTACAGCTCAATGTATGACTAGAAAACAAAAGCATAATGCTATAAACCTCACTAGATATTGATAATAAGGTGTCATGTGTTTTGATTTTAAATTATTAAAGATGGAGCAAGTCTAAACCATTTGGTTCCCATCACCCCACTGTCTTACACTATGAATCCATCATATAATGATAAATTGTATTGGCTAGTGCTGTTTCTGAAACATTGAATTGTAAGTTTTCAGGTTTTGTTTGACTAAAGTCCAAACTACATAAAGCATGGTTTATTTCAGATAGTGTCTTCAAAGTGAGGACAACTATAGTTACATTAATTTTCTTAGAACAACTTTGTCACATATAATTGAAAACGTGCCTCGAATGCAATCATGTGTTTGTAACGGAGCCAATGCTTATTAACGATGAAGAAATTATAGTCTGCTTGGACTAATTAGTCCTCATTTTAATAAGTTGAGTCATTCTTCCTGTTAATGTTATGCTGAAAAAATCTGCTGTTACTTGAAATAAGGCAACGTTAAAAAACGGTTTCGATTCGATATGTAAATTTACTGGTTACAAATTATTTTTATCAACAATATTTTTCAACCTAAAGGGTAATAATTGTTTATGTCTAACTTTACTATGCAAATAAATATTTTCCAGTCTTACCATAAGTTACTGTCAAAGTTATGAGACCACTTCTTAAAACAAATCAACACAATTAAAAAACTTTAAAAACATTTGGAATGAAATAACTAAAGTAAGATAAACACCAAGGATGAATATCGCAGCAGAACCCTGACTATCAAGATTGAGTTGT
>JAAAKL020004280.1:0-21292 GCA_010016065.2 Carybdea cf. marsupialis auct. non (Linnaeus, 1758) | reverse complement strand
GCGGGTTGGATGACTCGGAGGCAGGCGCAGGATATGTCCATACCATCGCACCCTTCTTTGAGCGGTTAAAACTGAGATTGGAGCTTGTTGCGCCCGCTCACGTAGCTCGTTATTCGTGATGTGCTGCCACCATCGGATTCCTTCAATTCCTCTAAGTGCTCTACTATCGAAGCCGTTCAAAGGCGATGATGAGGTTTTGTTCAGTGGCCAGGTTTCGGAGCCATACAATTGAAAGTTGTCGCAAAAGCAAATAAAAGCAAACGAGCCAGAAAGTCAATAAAAAAAAGTGAGTCTCACCTAAAAATATCTGGTTCTTGCTAAGAAACTATAATAGAGGCTTGTATTCCTTCTATTTCATCTCATTATGTTTTTGAGTTTGTTTATTCCACACAGAGACAGATTTCCGAAGCTCTTGTCACGTAAGAAGTTTCTCCAAAGTCTCTTTACGCATCTCAGCCCCACTCTTTATAGGGGATGAGAGGTTCAATCAACGCTTGATGATTTTAACCTGTCATTGTTGACCTAGGATGAACCATATTTAGATGGCTTAATATTACAACATTTCCTCTGACTCAAGCAAGAGTAGGTAACACGTATCCTCTGGCCATACCACTACCGTAGATGCTTAATTTTACTTGGCATACGTTGCCGATGCTGAGGTTAATTATGCCGCTGAACGAGGCAGCAATTTATGCTTAGCCCTTAAAAATTATAGGTCTCACATCAAATAAACTGCATGAAATAGCGCAAACGACAGATCCGTCCACATCAAAGCAAGAAAACCGTATGAAAACATCATCAGACACATTTACTTTATTGACACCCCAGCCAGCGCAGATGGTTACTGCGCCATCAACAAATGGACTACCTTGATAAAATGCACCCTTTTCATCCTGTCTAAAACGGGTCTTTGAGCTTCGTTCATCTAAAACAGTTCGGCTTCAGTTAACTACTGTAGTGGTAGTGAGGAGTCTGTAATAACGTCACCCTAAACTTGATCTCTGGTCGAATTATTCATTAGCATTTTAACCTCGTTTTCACGTAATCTGTTCGCGTTTAATTCGTTTTCATGTTATTACACCCTGTAAGTCATTAGTGTGTTTACACAGTCCTCTGATTCATGAAATACATCTGATTGCTAGTAGATTGCTATGAGCCACTTTGAAATCAGTGACTTCTTCCTCGAATGATATCTTATTCTCAACATTATTGGTCCAACGATTCGTAGACGTTTTTATTCTCTATGGAATCATTCTTTTAATAATGACAGATATCTCGAAAAAACGACGCTCTAGTACAACTTATCGATGGCAGATTAACCACATTTTTTACAAAGTTGGTACAGCAGAGACCATCCCCAGCCCATGTTTATTAACTGCATGTTTCCCTGGGTTGCCGACGAGAACAAACTTAGGTACAATGTAGGAGTGGCTCATTTCACAAAAATTTGCTCTTAGTCTAAGGCGCTAGTTCTGACTTAAAAATTTAAAAGACAACATATGTAATTGAAGATATATATTCAAATTAAAATACATCGCTTCTTCTGATCGGAGGATAATCCTTATGATACAAGATTATACCCCCGAATTATATTATATATATAAATTCAAATATATTCAACGTGATTGGGAAATATTCCTTCTGATCAGAATGTTTTCCTTCGGACTATAAATATCTACTCAATTTAAAACATATTTCTCCTACTTAATAACTATTTCTTCTGGTTGGAAGATGTTCTTTCTTATTTAAACACTACACATGTACTCGAAACCAAATACGCTTCCTATCACAAATACGTATCAATAGTGACGACAAATACAGGAAAACCTCCAAGAGTCACACTGCATACAGTCAAACCCATTTGGGTCTGAATCTTGATATAATACTGTTGTGACCTCTTCAGTTGGAATTACCCATCTTTAGACAACTCTAAGAAATTGACATTGTTGTATGTTCTTTGCGTTGGGCATTTAATTTCAACGATGACTCACTACTCTCCCTCAATGTCATCATAAACCCTACGATGTGGCGAATACTGGGATTAAAGACAAAACCAAAATGATCAACATGTAATTTTTTATGTCATGACATGACTTGCCTGCATAGTCCTCTATTTAAATCCCATGTTTCATGGCTTGTGTAGTGACTTGCTTTGGGGTGGATTAATTGGTAAAAAGTGTTCCAAAATCACCATGTTGAGTCAGTATTTGGCGGACAACTGATGCAGAACATTGGTTTTCACGCAATTTGTGCCACTCGAAGCATTTTGACTGGCTTCTGGTGAATTTCTCATACTCATATGATTGTTCCTTTGGCAAAGCCAAGCCTTTGTACCATCTCAATTCATCATGACTCAGAAAACATAAGGCTGGTTTAAGCCTAATAAACACGCTACGATTTATCTGGCCGATTTAGTCACGTGACCAACCCAAGATTAGTCGGACGTGTAATAAGCCTCCACGACACGCTCGACGAAGTTACGGCCTACCATAAGCGCCGCCTTACAATCAGATTATACATTAAAACTTCATATTTCTTGTATTTACTTATTAATCATTCTTGGCCATGTGGGACTACAAACAATCACTGAGTTTAACATAACTTTCACTAATAAAAAGATTAGTAAAAACGATAGGCATACTTCCTTTGCTTATTATTTAGATGCATACCACTAAGTTACTTGGTTATGACCGAAGTTTTAAATCCTACTTACTATAAAGCAGTAGGTAAGTCGGAGTTTAAGTGTAGCCAGCACAGACATCATCATAATTTATTATCTATACATTAATAAATAGGTATCAATGAGTACATTAGAATATGAAATAATATTTGAAATATTTACATTATTTGGGGAGTAAATAGAGGTACCACCAGTAAACATCAACAACAGAAATTTGGCGAGATATGTATAGGTCAAAGCAGAAAGCAAAACACTAACTTGCCACTGGTGTGCATGTGGATCCAAATATATCAAGCTACTGAATCCCTTCAACTACAACTACAGTCATTTATAAGAAGGCTGTGAGGTCGTGAAAAAACCGTCGCAAAGAAACACAATATCTGACGACAATCATCGGGTTCGGGACACTTTCCAGAATTGCGCCAAAAAGATCAGAATGAGAAGAAACGGCTTCCATACTTTCTATAAATTACCAAATGTTGTTTTTTACATCTTTTTCGCCCTGTTCAAGACCGAAGCCACGTCTAGGAACGCGGTTACTTTTCCCTTTCAGATAACAATCTATTCATGCTTAACGTTTGCAGTCCCCTCTTGGTCCTATCTCTCGAAACACAGTTTTCTCACTTCCTGAGAGCAGCTGACAGCGCACAGTGCCTAAGGGATCGTGGCAGGCAAGCTCAGGGTTGGTTTGAACTCACGACCCTTGGATTGTGAGTCTCTCAGTCTACCACTATGCCACTGCTGTTGACGTTTAACGGTGGTGGGTGTAATGTATGTTATTCGCAAGGCGCTAAGCGGCCTTTCATATGCTAATTATGCATAGGCGAGGCTGCCCAAATAAAAGTACTTATCAACAGCCATCTTGCTTTGTAGTCGTATTTTACATGGTGTCAGAGTGAAACTGGAATTATGGAGCAGTTAAAGCCTCCGTCAAGCCTGAATTTAGAAGGCAACCTAGCCGAAAACTGGAAGGAATGGATCCAGGGCTTTGAGTTCTATTTAACGGTCACAGGAATCAGCGAAAAACCGGGTTAGGTTCAAGTAGCCACATTTTTGCATGTCGGTGGTATAGAAGCACACCGTGTTTGCAACACGTTTGTCATAGATGCAGATGACAAAGATAAAATTGATGTGTTAAAGGAGAGGTTTAAAAACTATTGTAAACCAAGGAAAAATCTGACATACATTCGCCATGTATTCAACACACGTTCACAATCGGCACATGAAACTTTTGACACGTTCGTCACAGATCTGGAGAACAAAGCGCAACAGTGTGAGATTGAAAACCTGAAAGATGGCTTGATACGCGACCGCATAGTGTGTGGCATCAAGGACGAAACATGCCGCAGGCGTTTCCTTCGTGAATCGGATTTGATATTAGCGAAAGCTGTTGATATTTGCCGTGCATACGAGGTGAGTGCCGAACAAATGAAAACTTTGGACCTTAATCAACCTGCAGGGGCTTCAGCAGATGTTCACGCAGTGTCCTGTAACGTAAATCACAAGAGAAACAAACCGCGCAACCCAAGAGCTCCATTTCCTAAACAACATCAAAGGGCTGAGAGAACTCAGAAAAACTGTCAGAATTGCGATCAAGAACATAAACTTGGTAAAAGTGCATGTCTAGCTCATGGTAGGGAGTGTTACCATTGTCACAAGCAGAATCATTTTCGCAAAACAGTGTATGGCCAGACAGAAATCGAAATATAAACAGAAAAAAGTTCACACTGTAAACCAGGACAGTGACAATGAGTTTTTCATAGGCACTGTCAGAGTTGATAGTGTTGATGAGGATGCTGATACGGACGATTGGTCAGACACATTGTCGGTTAATTCCAAAAATGTGCAGTTCAAGCTGGATATTGGAGGGCAAGCTGACATTTTGCTGAAAAAGTTTTATTACAAATTAAACCTTTGAAATAAAAAGCTGACGGAAACTGATGTGACGTTAGTCACGTATAATTGAAGCCGGATCAAGCCAAGAGGCACCAAAGTTTTGTCATGCGCATTCCGAGGCAAAACATACGACGTAAACTTCTACATTGTTGACAATGACACATAGCCGATTTTGGGGAGGAAAACTTGCAGTGACATGGGATCGGTAGTGCGCATGGAGTTAGTCAAAAAAACTATCACCAAGGAAGACACTATTCAATAATTCAGTGATGTCTTTGAAGGTTTGGGTCTGCTGCCAGGAGAGCACAAAATTCAGATTGATCTGACTGTGACGCCTGTGGTACATCTGCCAAGACGAGTACCAGCCGCGCTGACTGATAAAGTTAGCTCGGAATTGGTTCATATGGTCTTGTTAAAGATGGCCTGAAAGTTGACTCTGACAAGGTCTGCACCATCTTAGAAATGCCCGCTCTGCAGGATAAAACCACCGTCAAAAGGCTTCTTGGTATAGTACAGTAACTGGCAAAATTTATCAAAAATCTCTCCAAAACGTCCGCTCTGCTGCACGAGTTACTTCTGAAAGATGTCGATTGGCACTGGGATGCACCCCAAGAAAATAGTTTCTGGAAGTCAAAAGAACTCATGTTGTCTGCTCCAGTTCTAAAATTTTTTGACGTCAAGCAGCCTGTAACGTTGTTCGTTGATGCTAGTTGCAGAGGTTTAGGTGCTGTGCTGATGCAAAATGGACATTCGGTTGCATGTGGTTCGAGAGCGTTGACCGAAACACAGATGCATTACATGCAGATCAAACGCAAGATGCTAGCAATTCTCTACGGATGTCAGAAATTTCATCAGTACATATATGGCCATCACGCTACAGTAGAGACCGACCATAAACCCTTAGTCGCAATACACGCAAAACCGATTTCTCAGGCTACACCGCGTCTCCAATGCATGCTTATGAGATTGCAAAGGTACGATTTAATTCTCGTTTATAAGCTGGGCAAAGAAATGCATATTTCCGATGCATTAAGCCCCACGTATCTGAACGATGAAGAATTGGATGTAAACTTCCTCAAAGAGTATTTTCCTGTGATGCCAGAGAAGTTAGCCAGGCTAAAGCTCGCAACGAACGCTGACGTGAGTCTCCAGACTATAGTGCGTACTGTAAACAAAGGTTGGCAGGAAAGCGAAGAGCACGTCGAGCTTGATATCCGGGCATATTGGAACTTCCGAGAGGAGATAGCGGTACTAAATGGACTCGTATAAAAAATCACCGTCTGATCATCCCAAAATCTCTACATCGCAAGATGTTGTCGAAGTTGCACAAGTCGCATTTGGGAGTTGTTAAGACAAAACAACATGCGTGCCAAGACCTGTTTTGGACCAGAATGAACTTTGACATTGAACAGACGATTTCGCAGTGTGGTGTGTGCAACAAATACCACAAAGCCAACTGCAAAGAGCCACTCGCATCTCATGACATACAGTCGCACCTGTGGTTAAGTCAGTGCGGACCTTTTCGAACACAAAGGAAACGAGTATTTGGTTTGCGTGAACTATTACTCGAAATATCCTGAAATTGTATTGCTGCAGGACATGTCCAGCAAAACAACCGTTACCGCATTGAAATTGATCTTCGCAAGGCATGGTGCCCCAAAGGAAGTGGTTACAGACAATGGACCACAGTTTGCGAGTGCGATTTTCTCCAAGTTTGCGAGTGACTGGGACTTTACACACACAACCTCCAGTCCAACGTATACGAATCTAACGGACAAGCTGAGAGATGTGTTCAGAAAATTAAAAACCTGTTAAAGAAGGCAGAGGAAAACCACAAAGACATTTATATCACGTTGCTTTAATAACGCGCATCTCTGATAGATGGTGTTGGTTTATCTCCAGCGAAAGCCAACTTGGCTGCTTCAGCTGCGTTGTTGGCATCAGAAACCTCTTTTGTCGCAGAAACAATCATTGCAAAACCGCCAATTACTCCAGAAGTATTACAATGACCGTCAGTGTGTCACTTCGCCGCCTATAAATCCAAGTGAAATAGTGCGCATTTAAAATGAAATAAACAAACAGTGGGAACCTGCAGTGGCTCAGAAACGTGCCAATACTCAGCGTTCCTATGTAGTTAAAACTACCGCCGGGAGTGTATTACCACAGAAATCTGAGACACATTCTAAAAACTGAAGAAACTGAATTCAATCCGATTCTGAATGACGAAGTCGATGACCCATTGAATGTTGATGTTTCGCCAAACTCCGAAATGCCGCGTATCGACCGTGATCACAATCGCAAACCATGTGAAACCGAAACTCCGAATAATCCGATAACCGCAAATCAAACCGTGATGCGATCAGGAAGAGTAACCTCCAGACCGTCGTATCTGCAAGATTATGTCAGTAGGACTGTGCCGACTATACTGGTACTTAAACTCCACCATCATATGCGCGTTTATCCGAACTATCAACTGAAGAAACTACAAATACAAATGGGGCATCTATTGATTGATTGGCTGCATAACCACCTCTCGATTACATGTGCGAGAGAAGTAGGCCAAAAAGCACAGTGCTTAAGGTGAAAGCTTGAAACGGGTCTATGCACTAACGTGATTCACATCATCACAATCAGAAGTTAGAGCTCCATGAAAATCCACCAGATTCCTCCATTTTGAAAATCTCTGATTCGAGAGTATGTTGCTTAGCAGAGAACAATGGAGAAAGGCAACTGAGCACGTAGCCTCGCTTTGATGTTAGCATGGCATGAAAATGGTCTGCCTGAGGGGCAAAGACTTATCGGTGATAACTTTAGTCCGTAAAAACTTTAGTCACTAAGCCACTATTTAATCAACTTTTGCCGACTAAAATCTTAAATTTTAAATTTCGTTTTTGCCAGCTAAAAATTTAGCCCTGGATGTAATGATTAAAAAACGTAACTTTTATACACAATCAAAAACTTCTGTTGTTGTTGTTACATGCCAGGTCTGTTGCAGACATCGGCGATCATGTCCTTCCAAAACCTTCTGTCGTCAGACTTGCGAATGCAATGTTACTCATCCTTTTGTTCGTCGTCCAGATATCAAGACTTGCAAGAAATGTGTTTCTTGCTCTTCCTCGTGGTCTCTCTAAGTCACCATGCCTATTTAGATGACCAACAAATTGAAGTTGCCTTTTTCTAACCAATTTGACCAGAGATCTTCTAGTGTTGACTCTTTCTATAACTTCATCGTTCGTTACTTTCTCTCCCAACGATATTCTCATCATTCTCCCAATAAACCACATTTCCAAACCTTCTAGTTTTGTGAGCATTATTCTATTTATGTTCCTACACTCACTACCATATATCGATGCAGACCGAACATACGCTTTAATGACTCTGTACTTGGTGTCGATCTTGATGTTCCTCTTTCTCAAAATGAGATTTAATCTATAGAAAGCATCACCGTATCGTGCTAGTCTGTTACTTATTTCTCTGTTACTTCTACCATCTGATGTGACTGTAAAACCTCGGTAAGTGAAATTATCAACTTGTTTGATGGTTTCACCATGGCACAAGAGCCTGCATGGTAGCTTCGTTCTTTTTGGATACAGTTATACATATTGTCTTCTTGACATTCAGTTCTAGTCCCATCTTCTTGCTTTTTTCTATTTACTCTGTTAGTTCCCTTCCTACCACAAAAGAAGTTAACGAAACCTTCATCACTTATATTTTCAAAACCAAAGGGAGAATTTAAACAAGTAAAGTGTAAGAAGAGCAGAAAATGATTCACTTTCTTTTGATGATGGTAACTTTGATAAATACTGAAAATGTGTCTGAAACTGACTCGTATCATGAAGTTGCACTCGAAGTGGATAGACGATTTATACGATCACCTGAAGGAAAGGTGAGACATTATCAAGAATGGGTTCTCTGCCGCTGGAATAAATGAAGCTTGCCAGAACCCACAAAACTAAATGACGAGAGGGGACAACCTTTTTCGCAGTGACCAGTACACCATAGTCTAAACATCTATGATTAACAACTCCTGAGCCAGGGAAGGCTTATTCGGACTACTTCAGTTCTTTTGTTTTAAGATCAAACCATTTCGTCAATCACTTTCAATAACAAACGCTGCAGGCATGTAGCTAGAACATTGTTGTTTTTGTTGTTTTTAGGCGGGTGTCAAACTTCTTCATGGTGGTCAAATCTGCTTTTTGGGCGCAAGTTGACAGGAATTTACCTTTTCGCTCGGCAGTTTTTTGGAGGGAGCAAGCTTCGCTATTCGATATCAGTCTTTTTGTGCTCTGAAATTATAATAATATATTTGAGAAATTTTTGGATAATCATCTGATTATTTACAAGTAAGGGGCCTTGCAATTGGTGCCAGTGCAGTTTGGTTTCTTCACTACACTACACTATCCTGGTAAACAGGCTGTGGCCGAGGCCGTGATCATGGGGAGCGCGTATTGCATTATCATGATCTATTAGGATGCCCAACCTGGTTATCTTCTGTAATACAAGAGGAAAGTAAGTTTGATTAATACACCTGAGGATTAAACTACCTTTTCTCACGTTTTACTCTAAATGGGTGTGGTCCAGGAGACAATGCCAAGGGTTTCACCCATGCTCGCTCATTCACCCACTTCCAAGCCACTGTCAGACTTTAGGCTAGATCCCAGTGCATAATAGGTGTCAATGACTCAAGTGTCAGTACTGGCAGAAAGATTGATCATGAGTGGAGAACACATCAACTTTTCGAGTCAAAGAGGACTCAATTTACAGCAACGAAAGGTGTGTATAAAGAAGAAAAGCAGGTTGCAAGACCAGAAGTGTGGCAAGAATCCTAATGAGAACAATCATAGTAGGGATCACTACACTGCTGAGGATGAACAGCCAGGAAAGGTTATTTGTAACAAGAAGCCGAAGGTAACATGGCCCAGAGCAATGATTCCCAACCTTTTCTGGATTGTCACCCCCTCAGTGATCAAATAGCTCCATCGTCACCCCCTTTCTATGAAAATAAAGACAATACACAAAATTATGAACTATTGTCATAGTTCAAACAGCGCATGTTGATTGTTGTTTCAAGTGTATTTTGGAGTACAGTTTTTAAATGTTAATGTTCAATTTCTCGTTCATAAATTGATGTTTGATATTGATAGTGTAAGGGGAGTTTCCTGATTTCGGGTGCTAAACTTGCAAATACAGTCCTTTCAAGTTAGCAATTTGAGCCTCGATCTGAACTAAGCCTCGAAATAATATGTCATCAAAATTTTTCATAGTCGGGCTAAAATTTTTAGTCTGTCACACTTGGAACAACGATGGCTGACTTCTCTTCGTTTACTGTCCATCAACTTCAGAACTTGCTGATACAACGTGGAATCTTCTATTCTGTATATCGCAAGGCGTCCCAAGACGGGAAGAAATGACTCCAAAACAAATAACAGTGAGCGCCTGTGTGTAAAAGGACGAAACGATACCCGAGTTCAGTTGAGTGAACCGTCGGAAATTCAAAATTGGACTGACTCGCTTGGATCTCTTGCTGTCATTGACTTAGGAGATACTTTTGCATACTTGATGGACTCCAGTTGGTCGCCCGATAAGCTAAAACTTTATAAGAAAAGCCATGGATACCGAATGTTTGTTGATCAATATGTTGCTTGTGTCAATATTTGGGCGCAATTGCATTTTCGTACCCCACCTAAATCACCGAAAATATAGAACAAAGTAAAACACATAAGATAAGTACAAGTCGGCCTACTATATTCAATCCTATATTGTCTGTCTTCTAACCATTTGAATACATTTTTTCGGGTATTGTTTTTCCTCTTTGAAGGAAGAGATCAGTGTAGCATCCTTCAGAAGAGGGTACCAGATGCTGTTCTTTTCCTTCTCTATACCAGCCTTGAAACGAGGTGTGCTACAATAGCATTTGGGCATGGTGTCGGTATACAACAAGGTTCCTGAAGAAACATCGAAAGTATATTGAGCAAATTCTGAAGCTTGGCTAATGCTAGAGCACTGGTCGACTTTTTATAAACACCTCTTCTGTTTCGTTTGTCTGAAATTAGCCCTACTTTTGATTTGCAGCCTCCATTTCAAACGACTTGAAATCGAGGATGCTCCTAGCTAGAAAGAACCGTATTCAGTCAGGTATAGGCGTAAGTCTATCGCCCACTTTGGAAACACTGACCTAGAGAATAAGAAGTTGCTAGTTATGTGACGCTTGATGATGGTGATGCAAAAATAGTGAAGCGAAACTAGAAAAGTTGTCAGAAATGATTTGTCAAGAAGAAGAGAAGAGATTTTTGATGGAAACAATAGCAATTTGGGGAAAACGGAAAGGGCAGGACTATCAAAGAGAAATACGAAGATCGCTGAGATAGGGGAACAAAGAAATGTCTTGAATGAGAATGAAGAAGATCTGGATAGTCTGAAGATTAAATGAATGGATTAAAAGAAACACCGTGACGTAAGGAGGAGTAAAGAACGAGGAATAAAAGAGTAGAAAGAGAAATATCAAATGTAGTTGCTTCATTAAAAGCCCTTACGGATCAGTGGCGTAGGGCATCACTTTGAACCAGGCGTGCTACAAAAATAGTTTTGCCACAACTCCCTTACCATGCCAGGTACATCTATAGAAGTACTATTTTGTCTTTGAAAGGCTATCTCTACTGCAAATCTATCCTTCTATCTTTCTCAATAACATCATCATAAAAGAATGCCCCACCCTTCAGCAATGGAATGGTCCCCCCTCGGGTCGAGTCATTCGATTTCTGTTTTCAACCGATTCGTGCTCTTTCTCGATAGCACGCCTTGGGAACTTTTTTGACTATAGATATTTGTAACTAAGTCGCACTGCCTCCCTATGATGCTATTGTTTTCATTGACGTTGAGCGTCGTAGCACGCCTTGCCTCAACAGAAGCTGTACAGAGACTTAAGCAAAGAAGAGCAATTTGGAGTTTTATTTCTATACAGACTTGTGACAGAACAGTGAGACGTGGATATTGAGTGACCTCTGGGTCTGAAAAGAATTTACCAAATGTGGAGAAAAGCAACCTGATTAACATATTACTACACTTAGATTTGATGTAATGAAGAGACTAGTAAATAATTGAAGAACGTACAAATATTTTTAGTTCTATATTTATGAGCGTGTGGCGCACGCCTAGCACAGCTGGAAAAAACTCCTGTGTTACGGATATGTAAAAGGATTAGGAAAGAAGTGAGAGCGGAAAATTGTAACGTACGAAAGAGGAGTTAAAGAAAACAACGGAAACACGAATATCTGTCAATATGAGTGACACCAAGTGGAACGATGAGTTTATCAGAAAAGCAAGAGCAAGAAGTTTGCCAGGTAATGATGGCGGAAGCTACATGGTAAATCAATACTACCCAAAATTAAGACACTGTTTGTTCTTGATGTCCACAGAAATGTAGAATAAAAAGTAAATAGCAGAGTGTTGTTGTTTAGCAGAAGGTAGATCATTACCAAGAGAGGAAGACTCAAAGTCAATGGGACAGTTTCGATCCACTTCGCCTATAAATACCGATGGAAAGGCAATGTTTTGAAAAATCGCAATCAGACTCTTTGTACAGAAAAATGGTTTCGTCAACAACACTGTTCAGAATGCAGGGATCCTTGGAATTCATCAGTGTCTAGATTATGCGTTTCATCTCGGAAGTAATCCAAATGAAAAGCAGTATAAAGAGAATCTATCGGTGGTGTTGCTAGACCTTGCAAGCGAGTATGGATCGATGCTGCATTCAATGACGCAAGCTGCTTTGGATTTCTTTAAATTCGGCAGGAAGTAGATCATTTACCAACAAAATAATAAAACCACTTTAAAATGAGATGTAACACAGGGACATTTACAACTAGGGTGGCCAACTGAACAGTATTCTACCGAACCATAAGGTATTTTAGTATGCTTATACGTTGCAAGGTAAAGACCCCTGCCGTACACCACAATTTACGGTATTTCAGAAAAATAGAAAAATTCTCTAACTTTTTTTAAGTATGAGTACTTGCATGATATTCTAGTGGGTGTCAGACCTAACAAATGGCAGAGTGAAGTGTGAAGTCCATTCCTTTCTCTATAGCTTTTGTTCCAACCTTCCTTTGATACAAACTTTGGATACCAGGGCGCGCCTCACAGAGCTGACTTTGGGTTAATGAAAACGCTGTACTGTTTTAGAGTCGTTTGCACCAAAGGCTATAGAGAAAGGAATGGACTTCACCCTTCACTCTGTCTGTTGTTAAGTCTGACCCCCACTAGAATATCATGCAAGTACTCATACATAAAAAAAAATTCCAAATAAAGCTTTTTCATGTGATAGTAAAGTTGTTTAAAATGCGAACTTTATTCTCTTGAAATACATTTAGTGCACTCGTGCCTTTTAAGCTTTTTATAGGCGTGACTATGCCCCTCCCTTCCTCCCCATACGGTATTTTGCGCGGCACTTTACAAAGGAATGTCAGCGGCTAGAGGCAGGGATCAGAGTTCGATGCACAGCGTCTGTAAAGTTAGTTGTGCTAGGTATGAAAAAGCTGTTACTATGAACAAACTACGAAAAAGCAAAGACAATAACCTTAATGCGCTCTTTCATAGACAACTTTGCTGTTATCAAAACGTACAGAAGCAACAGTAGAGATTTCAAAAGGCTACTCCAGTTTATTTGCTAGGCTCGAATGAAGCTTAAGACAAAGGAATCACGAAGTGTTACGTTTAGAAAAGGAAAAGAAGTAAACATAATGTTCAGAATCGGAGGAGAAGATACAGCAAAAATAAGAAAACAGCCAGGTAAGATTGTAGGTAGATGGGACCACTTTACAAAGTGGTAGCATAGTGGTATAGTGTCAGACTCACACTCCTTGGGTCGTGAGTTCGAACTGACCCTCAGCTTGCCTGTCACGATCCCGGTGGTACTGTGCTCTGTCATCTGCTCTCGTGAAGTGGGAAACTATGTTCCCAGAAATAGGACATAGGGGGGACTACATGTATGAATAGCAAGAATAACAAGCATAAAATAGCATGAAAAGTAAGCATAAAAAAGTAAGCATGAATAGAAAAGGAAAAGTAACCCGTTCCTAGAAGTGGCTTCGGCCTTGATCAGGGTGAATACAATAAAATATAAAGAAGAGAGTATTTGAGTGATAATGAGGCGCAAGGAAAACGAGTTAAGCAAATGGTAGAGCAGAGATTTAGGATCATCGACAATACTATCTTACCCCGAAAGTTCAAATGTTATAGTATGTGTTAAGACTAGAGGAACCATACCATCACCTATTGCTATGGGAGCTTAAACAAGGCAAAAGATCAAGAGGTCACCCATGTACTTCATCTATGGAGCAAGTATACAGGGATACCAAAGTAAAAAAAGAAGAACTGGAGGAAAATTGTGAAAGAAGTCCGAGTACGCTCGACCCGATGATGATGATAAATAGTATATTATAGCCACTGCTAATGCATGACATCGCTCAAATGAGAGTGGAAAGGATGGAGTAAAGATGCAAGGTCTTTATCAGGAAGTAGCTTGGTGTATACAACCGTAAAGACCAATAACGCTGTTAAGCAAAACAACACTACTACTGCTCCCACTTACATCAATAGTCGACGAGCGCAAAGCAGGTAAAGTGCGTATCGTGATGATGCATATCTTAGAGGTAAAAACTTAGTCGGTAATAGCTTTAGTCACCAAGCCATAATTTTAGTCACTTTTTACCGACTAAAATTTTAAATTTAAAATTCAATTTTGTCAACTAAAACATTGCCTCTCTATGCAATGGTAAAAAACGTAACTTTTATACACAATTGTGTATTTAAAACTGCACGAAATAGCAAATTCATTTTGTAATAAAAAGCTTTTTTCGTCTGACACTCCTCAGAGTACATTCATCAGAAAATATCTGAAAGGGAATCAACGAAATTATATGCCCAACTGTGTTTTACAAGGTAGCCAATCAGACTTCTGACTGCCAGATTGGTGTTGTTTTGACCAATCAGTGTCCGCGGAGCCTAATAGTTAACCGAAAAGGCCCAATGAGAAGACAAATTCTCTTAGTACAAAATGAATTCACTGTTTCGTGCAGTTTTATTAAAAATGTTAAATGATTTCTTAATGGTACTTCGATAAATACTGAAAGTGTGTCTGAAACTGACTCGTATCAAGGAGTTGTACGCGAAGTAGATACGCCATTTATACGATCTCCTAAAGGAATGGTAAGACATTATTTAGAATGGGTTCTCTGCCGCTGGGATAAACGAAGCTTGCCAGAACCCACAAAACTAAATGAGGAGAGGGGTCAACCTTTTTCTCAGTGACAAGTACACCATAGTCTAAACATGTATGATTAACATTTTCCCTTTTCAAACCTTTTTAGAGGATTTGTCTTCAGTTGTCTTTTATGTTGCAGAAAAGGGCAAGATTTTGTACAGATATAGGTTTGTAATTGCTTGCAATGCTTCCCTATTGCTATTTAATTCCTTGTTTTTTTCTAACCCTTGTCTACTAGCAGCATCACAAGAGAACAGAAGAGGGATTATACCGGTTTACATTACACACAAAATAATGAACATGATAAAATGATTGGTTACCATAACATCGGTAATGGTTTTGCCAGTGAAAAGATCTTGATGATGGAAATTTCCGTCGGAAAATAAAAAGTAGGAAAAAATTTTCGGTCACTTATTACCGACTAAATTTTTACCTCTAAGGTAGATATTCTGATTACACAGAGATTTGCTATGGCCCACGAATGGCGAGGGGAAAAGCAGAAGAAGTAATCGATGAGTCAATTGTCCTTATTTAACCACAAGCATCTTATCTCCATTTACACGAAGCCCATTTTATATCCTGGATATGCTTTTACAAAGGTGTGCCGTAAATGAAAATCAAAGCCTGCGCTCTCGTATGATAGCAAAAACATTTGACGACTCAAACAAATGAACATTTTAGATGTTTGAGGGAATAGAAGACTTTGTTTAAACTCCTTCTGGAGATTCGAGGTAAGGAAGCTGCTTGAAGTAAGACGCTTTGGATTTTTTGATACTCGTATCGAATACAATCTAGACGGCGATGATGTCGGATCTATAAAAACTACTAGATTATGGGCCTTCGCAATTCAACATGAATGCTTTCACGAGGATGTATTACTTTCAGGTACAAAGAGGCTTCGTGATTATTTCTATTTTTGTGATAATGAGACCTGGTGAAAAATATGCATACGTAGAGGCAACAGGTATGTTAGCATAATTAATTACCTTCCATCTACGCAACGATCTACTAGTTTAGGGACTCAGTTTTTGTACAGGGTGACACAAAAAAAACGGTCATCATCTAAGGTTGAATAACTTTTGAAGCAATCAATTAATTCTCTTAATTTTCCAGGCTATCTTAGAGGAAGTAATGTTTTAAGAGTCTACCAAATTTAAGCTTCAAGATGCCGTGGACTACTGAGATAAAAACGTTTATAGTTGAGGCATATTTGCGGCTGAAGTCTATCCATGCAGGCCAATTGCTATTCAAAGAACTATTCGGAAGTCATGAATTTCTCGTCCACTCAATGATTTACAGATGGGTCAATAAGTTCAGAACCCATGGGACTGTGCATACCCTCAACAGCAAAGAAGCTAACAGACAATTGCACTCTGGACGACCGAAATCATCAAGGACACCACACAACTTTGCTGCAGTCAGAGACTCTGTTGTCCTCAGACCGAGCAAGCCAAGAGCTTGGAATTAACCGGGAGTCCGTGAGGAGAGTTTCGACGACGGAGAGGTGTCATCAGGGCTCTCCAGTGGTTTCAGCAGGACGGTGCTACCCCCACACCTCAAACGAATCGTTGGCATGGCTACAGCAGCGTTTCCTTGACCGACTGATCAGCCGCAGGTGTGACCCGCAGTGGTCTCCGCATTCAACGGACTTGAATCCCCAATATTTTTATCTGTGGGGATACCTTAAGGACAGGGTGTATGGTAACAACCCGCAGACCATCCCTGACTTGAAGGTAGCAATCACAGCAGCCATAAGAGCGATCCCGACGGAGAAATGCGGAAGTGTTATTGAGAACTTTGCCCGCCTTATCCAAGTTTGCCTACGGCGCCAGGGAGCTCATTTGGAGCACATTTTAGAGCATTAGTGAAGCAAAGAGTTTTTGTAGTACAGACCTAAAATTTTGGGGACATAGACTTGACTTAGCGTGGCTGAAGTTTTGTATTCATCTAAATAAAATTTCGGAATATATTTGACTTTTGGTGTTGACCGTTTTTTGGTCACACTGTATGAAAGAAACATTTGAAAGAAATCTTCTATGTCCACCAACGTCTAGAAAAGGCAGCATCAGAAGATTTCCGCTTACCTACAGTGACCAATTTTGTAAAGATTCAGAGCTGCCCACTGATGATATGGAAACTCGACTTGTTAGACATCGTTTCTTCTATTTCCAATTTTTAAAGCTCATTGAAAATATTACCTAAGAAAGTAAGAAATAAATAAAGCTGGAGTTAAGAAAGTAATAGCATTAAAGTAGCAAATAGCATATGGCCACTCGGGACTATTTTAGCAAGGCATAAAGTCAATAAAGAAAAGACCTAGAGATATTACTTTCCTTAACGTCCTAGATTTTCTTTAAAAAGTTAGAGTTTTTCCAAAACTTTACAAATTTACGGCTATTCCTAATTTTACAGTTTTAACCTGAGTTCATCTGACGACCGCCATAAAATCTACTTTTCCCCATTTGCTTACTTGTATCCCAAATTGGATTTTCAATGCATAGCTTAGGTTCGTATTTAAAGGTATGAAAGAACAAGTCCCATTTTAAGACGGGTGATGCCTCACACATCCAAGAATGGTTATCTAGATTTGAAGCTCCGTGACTCTGATTTCCTCTGTTATTCCAAAACGCTCTCTGCTCGTTCGGGTAGCTTCCATGTATCCCAATGTACGTCTGACAGATATTTTTCTGGGCCTTCATATTTGGTACGTGAGCTGCCGGCGGATGGTGATGCAATCTCTTATCATGACGATACAGTTTGAATAGCTTGAGTCTTTCACCCCAAACTCCAATCATCTGATCAGCCCACGGATGACAGTACATATTTTCTGGATCTTGCAGCAAAAACTTTTCTACAATGTCTCGTGAGAAAAGTATAATGCTCTCCTCAGGTCTCACTATGTTAGGTATGCAATGAGTCCAGCCCCAGTGATAGTAAGGTCTCATAGGTAGAGGCAACTCCATTAAAAATCTCTCCATGCATAAAAAGTAGTCGTCATCCATTCGCATCACATAGTTAAACTTGTAATTTTGAACAGCCCAAACAAGATGATATAAATATCGAATACCGAAAGTTACTCCTCCTGCTAAATTTTGGAATTCCAGATCTTTGTACTTGCTTTGCTCTTCCAATAGTCCCTTTCCCAATGGAGTAGACGCATTCTGATGATCAGTCATGAAGATGCATTTAACAAGAACCTACAGAAGAAGACAATAATGTCATGTCTTACTTGACCGCTATCAATTACCATTTGTGTAGATACAATTATTCAATAAATGTTAGCTAAAAGAACGATCTACAGCGATCGAATCGCGGAGGAACACAAATGATCCTCCTTCGTTCTGTACTTCTACGATTGTGGTAGTAGTGGACGCCAATCATATCCCTGAAGAAATGGTGACCACTGCCCCGATTTCTGGTACCCATTTCACCGACCCTTTTAAGCATGGAAGGATGAGCTAACCGTAGTAAATCAAACACAAATTGAACTCAGGTAAATTGATTAGAATCAATATGATGACGACTAGATTATCACGAAATTAGAAAGATTATAAAGATTTTGACAGGTGTCAAATTTATACGTGAACGTTTGTCATTAAGTGGATATGGGGGAGGGGGGAGGGGGGTGATCGTGGTGCAAAGTTTGCAACTTCTACACCAAAGATGTGCATCTCATATTGCATGTGATTGGTGCGAGTCATAAGCAATAGTGTGAAGTCACAGCAAAGAGAAACGACACACCACACTTATTATTCGTGTTAATGTCTAATAGGTTTTTCCCCAATCGCGTAATATGCATTTGAAATCAATTTAACAAGTTAGAAGCAGTTATCTTCCTGTACAGAAGTTTTATTCCTGTTTTATAAGGACATTGCGAGATATTGATGTAGAAACCTCTGTGTGGTAGCGAGGTTCGGAGATGACTTGGCAAGGTGTAGTGGTTTATGTGTTTTCACAATCCTTATGGTTGGTAGATATTTTAGTAAAGTAAAGTCGTTTTGTTAAGTTTACGTGTTAGTTTCTCTTGTAATCAGTTCTGGTTTAGGAGGAGATTTGTAAGATCACGGATGGTTTTAATAGAAGAAAGTAATCACACAAGATGGTTTACTTATGGAATTGGATCTATCTTCATGATACCTTCATCTCTATATAAATTCTTAGAATCGCGCGAAAGAAAATATAACCATGTGAAGCCATGACTGTCAAAGAACCTTCATTGAGTAAAGACGTTGATGGACTTGCTGCCAATCCGGTTGAAATGTAATGAATATGAACCATGCTCACATAAGAGATTATTGTTACTGACATCTGTAATACTTACAGTATGTAGTCTGAAAGCAACTGAACCTGCATTTGCGTAGGTACGAGTATGATGAAATGTATATAGGTATACGTACATTTGTGTACCTGGTCATAGAAATGACTGGAGTACAGGAATCAATTCGCAAAGCATGTCGGGCCATGTAATTGCATAGAATGAGATCTGTGCTACTGAAATAGACAAGTGAATGCAAGCAACACGCTGAGTATAGATGGCGATGAAAGCAAGATAAGTCAATGGCATTCCACCTTCTGTCGATGCTATTTCAATTGATGATAAGAGCATTTAGCCATTTGTACAAGCTAGAAAACTGGGATGGCTGTTGGATAACCAACTACATTCAGAAAAGTACTTGACATCAATCACAAGGTCATCCGTTTACAACTTTGGGAAAACTGCACAAGCTAAAATAATTTTGTTCGGAGGACACCGGGGCTATCCAATTGCATGCAATGGTTACATGTATACTGGATAACAGGAATAACCCTTTGTATAGACTGCCTGGCACCTTAAGCAAAAGTTAAGCTTCCAAAATTGTCACGAGTTTAAACTTATAATGAGATTGCTGGACAGCTTGCTACGGATTTTTGTTGAAATGAGCTCGCTACTTTCTTTTAAAACCCTTGTATCTTTAGTCCTGCTGTCGTATTCACTATGCCAGTAGAGCACAAAGATGTTTTTCTAATCTTTGAATACTAACTATTTCTTTGTATATTTAATTTCTGTATTGATGCATGTATATAACAAATTTAGACAAAAATTGCAGAAAATTTGCGATGGTTAAAAAAATACTACAACAACTATAAACACATTCAGTTTCAAAGTCCCATTCCTTGCCTGTACATCATCTTAACGGCACAAATCCAATGCTGGTTTATACTATCACTCTTCAAAACCCACAAGTTGAATGTTCTAACTATTAAAGATTCAGTGTCCATCTAAAGTTGAAAATATGTTTTAAGACGTCTTAACAGACTGTCTCAAAAAGCATAGCATGCCAGCCTTTAATCTGTCACTGAGATATCAATAACTGTAGTTCAGTTACTGCCTCAGTATCATGATTGTACTGAATCCCTGCAGTATAGTAGTAAACCAACATGATCAGAAACAGTTGATGATTTATTAGAAGTCGTTATAAAGAGCCCTTTGGAAATTAAGGATGGCAAAAATATTCAGGTTCTGGGAAAGGTTCTACCTAACCCAAGGGTTGCATTCTTGAAAGATTGCCTGGTCCGATCCTTTATTTGTGAGGAAGTCGCACGTGGGAGATAAAGGAATACGCAGCGTTGAATGCTACTCTTGGTCAATGTTCCACGTTTGTAAAGGTTAGCTATTAAGTTGCATGCAACGTGGTACGTTGTTTGCGACCTCCTACTTTGGTTGAGCTGTAATCCCATGGTAGTGTACGGTATCTTTAAAAGATACCAGGAATCTTCTGTGCCTTATTAAGCTCCTTAAAGACCTATCTCCTATCTGAGTTTCAGCCTGGAGTTGTTTTGAGTGCTTTCAAACTTTAGCCTTATAATTCCTTAAAATTTCAATCAATTCATATGACGTCCTGAGATTAAATTATAGTTGGCTCGTTAATAAATCATAACATGCCTCTTTTTTTCAAGAATAAATTGTATTTAGAAAGTCCTTTATGATATAAAAGCTATCTGCTGAAAGCGGGCTTCACGATAAAGGCTGTCCTATGTACACGTAACTATAACAGCAATTTCCTATAATTGCGATCCGTTATATGGTTATAAACGCAACCTAATTTAAACGTATTTCAACATAAGCCCTTGATAATATAAAAATAATTCGTTCAAAGCGCAAGGCATTAACGATGGGGACGCCTAGAAACGTGATCCGACATCGCTGTGATCCGCCAGGAATAATCACCATCCGCTGCAAGTACCATAAGCTTCAAAAGCAACTCCGCTAGAAAATCTTTGAGAATGAACTTTGGTAACTCTTTAGCTACTTTAACTAGCTAGCTTTTAACTCTATAGTGACTCGCAACTTTAAAATGCGCTCCATTTTTAGAATAAACACGTGTAAATACAAACAGAAATCAAATTTCATCTGAGGCAGAAAGCGTCACAACCCTTAGCACGGAGGGGGCTCCAATGAAGTAAATCGTTGCTTT
>JAAAKL020004279.1:0-21297 GCA_010016065.2 Carybdea cf. marsupialis auct. non (Linnaeus, 1758) | reverse complement strand
AAACCCAAGTTGTTTTATTTTTACCTATAATATGTTGCAACTGTTTTTAGTGCTGTTCCTTGGTTTTCAAATGTTTACATATGCATATATATATACATATATATATTAAAACTCCAACAGATAAGAAGCCATAAGAAAACTACAAAGCCATTTTAAGTTGTTGTTTTTATACATATATATATATATATATATATATATATGTATATGTATACATACAAGTACTTGGGCAGACACACAAGCTGTCATGATCTACATAGTATAGAACTCATTGAACATGGTGTGCTTATGTCGCTGGCGGGGATTGAACCTTGAGTCTCTTATATTGACCACTCTAATACCGAATGGAATATGTTTACAAATATATTCCTATATGTACAACTGTTGTATCCATGTACCCTAAACATGTATGAATACTCATGACGTAAATAACAATCATAATACAACTAAGTATAATTGCATATATCTAAGTAATACTTATATACTGTATACTTTATATGTAGGCCTAAGATGGGCTTATTGCTTTAGATTAGATTGGTATGGTCATGCAGTAAAACTATCCGGACAGCAATAAGACGTTCTGCTCCCTCTAAACTTTTCCTGCAAATAATTGTAAAGTAGTAGATAAAGTAGTCTGGCATTCGCAAATCAATGAAAATTATTTACCCTTCTCAATCACCACTCCTAATCATAACATTACTGGATCTGAACTAAGTAGTACCTGCCAAACAAAAGCCTTGCCCCTGATGAAATTTGAAGCTTAAATATCTAAAAGTGGATTGGCCTACTGCTTTCACTCATAAGTTTACTAGGAAACAGCATCAATTAGATCTGTGAATGTGACATCTGTTCACTTGTCCAGAAAAGAGTATTTTCAATTGTAAACTAGAACTAAATTGCGCTTCAACCTCTGTCGTCTCTAAATAATGAGCTCAATTTTTACATATAATTTGAATCATATAAAAATTCATCATTTTAAGGAAGGCGAATGAGGAATTCAGGCTTGTATAGAAGTTCATCAAGATATCAATATTCGATACAAAACTGGATTCAGTGCCGTACTAACCTGCTCCAGATGGGCTATTATCAATATTTGCAACACACAGCGAGCCTTTATCAAATTCCTCATCATTTCCAGCATAAGCTGACCACCATTGCCTTGCCTGAAAGAGTGACATGTTGGTGGTATATTGGCAATCACCTGGAGAGATGCAGTAGTTTAGTTAAAGGTCTAACATGACTCCTGTAAACAAACTTGGCTTGCCGCCATCTTATATTTTACCGCTTTCATGAAGCTTCTGTGTGAGGCAGGCGGCGATTGGATAAAGAAGCAGAGCATAGGCGCTCAGGGACATTAAATTAGCAGATATTTAAAGGACACGTTGCCAAGGAAGGGCGTCTAAGTTCCCCTTACCATAGCAACTGTTGGGAATAGATACCATGCTTGTAGCCTAAACCGCAACATAAGAACTTACAATAAAAATAACATTAAAAACGTATGAGTAATCTGGTACCTTGAACAAATATTTGTGGGAAAAGTTAAGGAGATGTACTTTGAAATTTTTGGATTTAACATCAACAAAGACTTCTAAGAGACATCTTAGCCTAGCTATTGCTAAGTAAATGTTTTATAACAGATTGGCAAAATTAGAGCTTAAATCCGGTCCTTGTCCCTTAAAACCTACTTGATATATTTGATACTTAGAATAGATGTTGCTTGTTTGAACAGCGCAGAATTTTTAGATCGCTAGATTCCAGGCCACCTCTATTTAAAATTTCGGCAATTTGCATAGCACCTTTGCGTTTACGTTCATCAGCTGTCGAGAAATGAGAATGCCTTTATCGATCCTTCTTCTGGGGTTGGGTGGGGGGTCGGTGATAATGGCAAGTTAGCTGACATTAAAGAAAATCCATGACGATTGGGTTGGGCGCGCGGATCAGAGATAGTGTGAAACCAGGGCGATCTAAATAATATTTAGATCACCCTGTGTGAAACCCGTTATTGGCAAAGTTTAAAATATATTCTTGATAGTAGTTTAGTGAAAACTTTCTTGGAGCTTAAACGTTAAAACACGTAAAAGCGTAAGAATGTTAAAATCTGTTTAGTTGATTAATGCGAGAGTGACATGGTTCCCCTGTGGACCACGAATGCTCAATGAGTCGACAATTTTGTAAAAATTCCAACAGTACAAGTTGTGCTGTCACGTTGGAACTAGAGCTGTGCTGTTTTCTTTTATTTAAGATATGCCCATGTGTTCTGGTTCTATTCTTTGAGAACAAAATCTATCATGTCAAGTTGTGGATTGCACTACAGATGGTATGAATCATATTGTTTGGAAGTCAATGATACTCTGAATAAAATTCTTCACTATTATAACAAAGTACATCATTGGTGGATTTCTTGACCAGGCTTTCTGTGATTCGTGTCTGACAAGAAAGATCCAGCCAGCATTGATATATGATGCATAAACCTGGACACTCACAGTATACTAAGAGAGAAAGCTAGCGATTTACAACGTAATTTGGAAAGATAAATGCTGAAAATCACTAGAATGGACAGGATACGATATCAGATAATAAGAAATTTGATACAAGTGATGGACATCATTGAAAATGTGAAATCCATGAAAGAAGGGTGGGTGGGGTAACTTGCACGAACGAACCACAGCAGGTGGGCTTAACTAACTACTCAGTGGACACCTAGAGAAGGAAGAAGGATATAGAGGAGACCAAAACGTAGGTGGGGAGACGAGATGGAAAAGATAAGAGGCTCAAGGCGGATACAATGGCTCAGAGCCGCCAAACATGAAGAAGGATGTAGAGCCCATTTGCCATTAGTGTCACGATGAGATAAAATGATGATGATGATGATGATGACAATCAGCCTGTGACAATTGAGAACTTTCCCTTATTTCTGCACTTGCAACTAAGGTACAGTTGGTCTTAAAAACACATAGTAAGTGACGTAACGCACCTGACAGCAATTAGCCATGAAAGGCGAATTTACAAGATTTCTTACGCGAGGGGCCTAAGGGGCACCAAGACATATATTGCTACTCTCCATGATGGGAGATGGCTCAATAATAATTTGTTACTGGTAAGAAGATCTTACAATTTAGGCAGAATATGTGATAGCTAGCTGCATAAATTCTGTCTTACATCAGTATCTTACAACAGCTACAACAGTGATTGAAATCTTCTGCAGATTCTGAGACCCAGTAACGGTTCCTGATTAGGTTTAACTAGCCTTGGCTGGTTGCGAATTTTCGAAGCAATCCAAAATTCATAACACTAAATTTTTCGTCTGAAACTGGTAATAGTAAATCTAGATAAGTTAGACACTCGCGATCTGGAGTTGGTTCATCCGCTACCTCCCTAATTCTCTATATGGTGAGACAAGTGTATAAATTTGAGTTAATTATAATGAAAGAAGCTTATAAGTGTCTACAATTCATCGATGGGTGGGTGCTTAGGAAATTTGGGTAGATCATTACTTCTTTAGATATCTTAGAATGCAGAAACAGACCGAAGATAGAGTTATTTGCACACAGAGTGGAGAAGAAAGTTTAGGTACTGTAAAGATTTATGATAATAACTGAGTGAAGTACTTGAAATTATATCTCTTCCCCTTTATGGTGCCTATCAAGGAAAGTCATAATATGGACTTGAGCTAGAGGTTGCGGTATTCCTGGAACCATTTGTTAAAACAATTGTACACATGGTCTTGGTCGCGTGACGGCTGTTTCACTCAGAGTCACGAACGCATTTCTATTCTTTTAACTTGAATGCCTAGGTGATACAACTATGCTTTTCCATTTGTTAAGGTGACGCGTCAGTAAGAACTAGGGTATCTAGGCGCGACTTATAGAATCACTCTCCATTTGTAATGATCCATTTCCGATACTTGAAATCCATTGCATATTTACCTTAAACCTGTCTCTGATGACAAAGTACTATCTTAATAATGTACAATCTAGCCAATCGATATTTTATACAATGATTGGTATCTGGTTTTGCTCCCAACAGGACCACTTTTTGACCAGTAACGAGTAGACGCTACATACCCGGAACGGTACTTAGCCGGTACAAAACTTGAGCGGAACCGTATAAACGCAGCCTGTGAGAGACAGTACATTAAAAATACATTTTTGTGATATCCACTTGTGTTGAGAATGGGCACCTAAATATCAATTCCATCGGAAACTAGAAATAGATTTTCATCACAATATAGTTTTAAAAACTTAATGTGTTTTCTTTAAAATTTTAAAGGCTTCACAGGAAGTAAAGTATTGACTCTTGTAAAATCTGATTTCATAAAGAGCGACTGGAGTGCACAAAGGGTTCGCACATTACTACACGCTAAACGGGTCAATTGCATTTTTAGTTTCTAGTTCTCCATCATCAACCAAGATCTCCAGGTGACCGTGTCTGTGCTGCTGTTCCCTCTCTTGATCAAGGTACACATTTCTTAAAAAGAGCAGACAAAAATTAGCTCAGCCTCAGCATGTTTGATGATTTTATAGTATCAGCCTCACTAATTTGGTTTTAAAATATTATGATGCGAACCTAGCAATATCTTTCCCCGGTACTATCAGTCAAGCCCATATAAAGCAATATTTGTTGACTATTTACTTTTAACTTTATGGTATCTATTGTCTTTGATGACTCCGGTGAGTTACGTATACACTAGATAGCAATCTCGAAATCGAGGCTTGAAGCCGAAACAAACTCGAGCTGCTTGTTCTGCACGGCAAGTGATCGGATGTGAAAAAGGAAGTCTGTGTAAACATCGATGTAAGTGGAATCTGTTGTAAACTTTGAAGTGGTATGATCCCGTTCAGTTTATGTTTATGTTAATTAGCGATCGATTATTTGAGTTGAAACCGCTTACCTCTTAATGCTTTCGAAATGTCGTGTAAAATTGCATTGGTGATAATGCCTTAGGGTCCAGTTGCGTTTTTTCATGTTGTCAGAGATCATAGTATTAAAATCTCTGATGTTGTCAAGTACCTGTTACTCTCTACAGTTTTGCCACTAACAAACGTTTACAAAGTATTTCATCTTTTTCTTATTACTAGGTAAGAGAGGAGGGCCGATGCTTCCCGGATTCCAAAATCCTCTTCCCACTTTTGCTTTGTATAAGTTATGGGGTTGTTATTCAAAGGTTTATAATGACTACGTATTATTTCAAACGCTTTTTTAAACAAAGGCTTTAAAAAGTATAGTAACAACTACTAAAACCTATATAGCAAAATGCATGGGTAAAACTGTTGGTTTCTCAATATCGGAATTTTTATTGGCAGATCATCAATTATCCTATTTACAGGATCAATTGCTTGAATCAAAGATACATGAATACTTGCCTTTCTGCCTGAAATACAATTCAATTGGTTTACATAGAACTCCTTAGAAAGTCGTAGAATATTCTAGAACATTCTGGATATTTCTAGTGTTTTACATGAAAACTTCTGGAACCCATAGAACTAGGTAGAACATTGTAGAATGTTCTGGAATTGTTGCGACTATGTAGCGATTCTGCGCTGATTCAACGAACTAATAAATCAGTGATTCAAAACGAGAGACAAAAAGTCCGTCTATGTCGATCCATCCATCTCCTCCGTCTAAATCAAATGTAATCTTCTTTACTTTAAAACGTTCGTCTATATATATACAAGTACAAATATTCGAAACTAAAATAATTAACCAATCAAAGTACACAACGCCTGCACAAACATTGAATCATCGTAAAACGTACACTCCCAGATTATCAATTACCTTCTCTCTTACTGAGAACGAGGTTTTACGTAAAAACACATTGAATCCGTGCTCAATCCTTGATGAATCATGAGGATCCAGCGTTTCTAATCACAGTTTCATATTTACAAATAAATTCTAACACATGATGTCACCATGACTTGCGCAAGCATGGTGATAGGGAAAATCCCGACAGGACTGAAGTCTAGACAAATCAAATTAAGGCTGCCTAATAAAACCTCCCCACTGAGCCTGAAGGTGTCCTCTGAACGAGTTTGAACTAGAGCGACATCATCTTCCTTGGCTTTCGTTTGTAGCGATCTGGGTTGTTTAGTCCATACTGTGGATTAGAAATTCTTTACATGTGTGCAAGTTGACCTGCCTTTTGCTCTTGCAGGTTCTCTGCTGTCTCCATTGTATGGTTCGGAGGTAGGAGTACTATCTCTGCGTCAGTGTTAGAGCTGCTGTCTGCAGAGATATCCTCTGGTAGATTGACATCGTCCTTGTTGACGTAACGGGATGCAGTTGCTCCAAGTGATGTTTCCATGTTGGACCTCGAGGAATGACTTTCACGTTGACTGATCCAGTGCCCAGTGTTACGGAGTCGCCCCAAAGGTTAAAATGTCTAGTGGCGTGAAGCGGACGAAACAGAAACGAGACAAATGTAATCATGATTCTTGATATAAATTATAAGATTAAAACTACATACAATAATTAGTTATTTACTCACTTAATAGTCTTGTCATCGATAGTTCGAAATAGACCGCTTTAAGTTTCAGTTATTTACTTCGATCGATCTTCGTTGGCACGTATTGACGATTCCAACAAGTGAATGAGCGTTTCTTAGAGAAACAGACCCGAGTATGATTTAATTGTGGGCAACCTCGGCCCTCTCTACAAACAAGTGAAGAAAACTCATGATCAAATGTCTTTATATATGTGGCAGTCATCATTTTCTTGCAGTCACTTGAATGGGAATCATTCTTCCTCTCTTCTTCTTGATGACGTCGGTGACACACACACACCCAGTACCACATCTCACTCGTTGGAGTATCCCCACTCGAATAATTGTCATCATAAACCTTTCACCGTCACATCTAGTTTTCCTTCCATACATGAACGTTCCCTCATAGTTTCATACATTCATACAATACCCTATGATACCAGTCTTTTTGAGATAACTACGGGAACCCATCTTTGTAGTGGGTTGCAAAGAGGGCCGAAGTACTCTGCATTGATATGGTCACCTACTTCAGAAAATGTCACTCGAATTTATGCCTAAAGTTTGACAAGGAGTGTCCACCGAAAATTGATTCACTGGGTCTTTCGCTTCTCATTTGGGTCCGTGTTTGCTGGTCTGTAATAACATTTAGGGCATAATCTCCCATGGGAAAATGCTGATTGATCAAATTTGGATGATAGCCTCTCCCTCATCTTTATCATTTGTAAGACTTGACAGTACTCTTCGATGTCACTTATTATGATCGTTGCTGCTTTGACTTATGATAAATGTATACTTCCTGCATCGCCACAAACAAACGATGCAAAGTTTTGGCAATTATAGTCTACAGTATGAACCTACTTGACAAGTCTTACCAATATATACTCCCTTACACCAACAGAGCTGTAGATTGATGATGATGATTAGGGTACGTTTGGATGTAAATAAATAAATAGTGTTCTCTTCAAGTTTCCACTAAGATAATAAAACACTTTATAAAGATCTTGCAAATATTTTAAGATATTCTAAACTAAATCTTTTTTGTAAAACTCAGCGCTTCTCGACGTGACATTTATTTGGCAATAACGATATGAAATGAGAGGACTGGGAAATAATTCTGTTTGCATATATGGATACAACACAAGCTAAGAACTGTTTACCGTTTAGCAAAATCGTGAAGTACGTGACAATAGGAAGATCCTTGGAACATAGTCAAAACCCCATACAACTTAACAGGAACGGCGGAAGAGTTTCAGCAGGCAGGCGACTGTCGCACTAAAATTTTTACTCTTTCATCGCTTTTGGACGAATTTTTGTTGGGTCATAAAATATCTCGAATTCTTGTCTGTTTTCATCTCCCCCATTTCCTCTCCATTAGCCTTTAGTAAAGAATAATAACAAATTTTCTCTTCCTCCATGCAAATATACGATGAAAACCTTTTACCAACATGGCGCTCCCCATTGTTATCTCTGGTCAAATTCCTCCAAATAATCAATAGAGGACTCGCAATTCGAATGCTTAAAGTAACTCGCAGTTCGATCACTCGAATTAGGCTCGTACTGCAATTGTTCAATTATCCTCCCATCGTGTGCCCCAACTAGCACTTGTTCCCCTTTGATTTCCAGAAATCGACCTCTTATCCCAATGGTCGCCGATTAAGACACGGCATGCATTCCAAAATCGAACCCTAATCCAACAAAAACCAGTGCTACTGTGCCTCTAAGTGTGCTTGTGTGTGTGTCAGCGAAAGAGAATTCAGTCTTCTTCAGCCCCTGTCGCTAGTAGTCTAATCTTTAATTGGAGGAGAGCAACATTGTATTTGTTTTAGCAGTTAGTGAGTATTGTACCAAAAGAAAGCAAATTGATACAAGACAAATGCTTAGAATGTGGCGCTACTATGGACAACGACTATCGATCAGAACACAATCGTCAATTTCATTCGAACTCAATTGATCAAAATAAGGTAATTGTGTGAATAAAGCTTAACGCTTCTTATTAGATTATACCATAACAGTTACTTTTAATTTGTCGGATACTCTTCCGGTTATCCAGTGCTTACACTATCCGATAAATCTTCGTTAGCCGGAATTCTTCAGACGATCCATCTATGAAATAACTCAATAAAAGCTCCTCTTCATTCATCAGAAATTCTCCCGATCATACAGCTATCAAGCTACGCGAAAATTGTTACTCTTCATTCATCGAAATCGGACTTTCAGATCATCCCGACCTATCACACGACATATCTGTAAAGGAATTACGAGTAATTTATGGAAAACAATCCTGTTCAACCAACGACCCTCTGAAATTAGACGGTAACAAGTAATTTCGAGACCTTTTTGCTATCTTGGATAAATCGCTAGCCAATGGGAACATTTCTTACATAACGATCAAGAGAGAGAACCGCTGTAGTATCTTATACTCAAATCAAAGCTGTCGAAAAGACCTTGATGTCGAGCAGAACATGAGAATAATCTTTCATATCTGTCGGTTTCCAAAACTGGAGCGATACTGCAGTGACTGGCAGGGGCTTTAACAAACATTCACCATCATCTTCCCGCAAAGAGGCGCATCTGATACTTCGTGTTTTTCTGCTCATTTTAGGACATTCAGTGTAACCTTTCTCAAGCTTATGCTGATGCAAGATCCAGTAATCGCTGGCTATATTAAAAATATTATTCAATGTGTTACTCTTTGTACGGCATTCACTGCCTTTATGCAAGATTGGTAACGATACGTATTCAAACTTCACACTGATGTATCTTCTACGAGAAGAGGATAACCTCGTACTAAATGAATAGCGGTTAAAGAAGAAGACCAAGAAGTAGGTTCCTCACTCTAATAAACAGGAGATAGTGAAGGTCATGGCATTGAAAATTCTTCGTCAAATCCTCGAGAACCTTAAAAACGCTGAGTTTTATTCGCTGGTTGGTGACGAGGCTAATTACATCAGCCATGTTTCCCTATTGATGATTTTCAGAAGAGAGGTTGACGATGATCTTGTTGTCCATGATTAATTTATCGGGCTAAAGTTACGCTGACTACGAGCTCTGAGTCTGTTCCAAGAGAGTTGAAAAGCGTCTTCCTCAGACTCAATTCGAGGCTAAATAAATGTCGCGGCCAGTGTTATGGTAGTTGTAGTATCTTGTCAAGTTACAAAAACGAGGTGACGAGAAAATTCAAGAAGTGGTGAAAGCGTACGTTGTGTACGCATTACTATGCATACACCCTATATTGAGCAGTTGTTGACACCATGAAAATGTTCACGTTATTAAAAGACACACTTGACAGCAAATATGAGCTACAAAAACCTTGCCGAACAGAGTTCAAGCTGAAAGGTATCAAAAGTTCAAAATTATTTGAGTGACGGTCAACTCTTGTTGAGGCCGACGATGAAGATGAGCCCTTCAAGATATTTTGCATAACTCGGTGACCAGTGTGTGCAGAGTGCCTGCGAGGAGCGCTTACAGATCATGAAAAACCGGAAGAACTTTGGGATTTTGCTACTGACAACCACACGGGTCATACTATGAAAGGAAAAATTCGATCAGCACCCGTAGTAAAGAGCTTTCATTCTGGTTCAGTATTCATCTAGCACAGGCAATGTTGCGGAACAGCGACAATCTCAGCAAGAGTTTATAAGTGACACAACTAACAGCATTGGATGATCAACCCAACTCTGAAAAAATGGTTTCTATTCTTCAATAAATTGGATCCAATTCAAATTTCAATTTGTTTTATAAGAAAGTGTTGAGTCTTTTTTGCAATCTCATAACATCAAAGAACCAACTATCTCGAGAGAGGAAAGGATTGCAAAACACATTGAAAATCAATACCGTAATTCTGCACCTGAATATCCAGCAACAGTGGAGGAGGACTTGAGGAAGAAGCATTTTGAAGAGGTAGACTTCATAATTTCATTTCATAAAGAACTCTGCCATCAAGGCGATTATAAAATGCACGCTACTCTGCAGTTGTTTGTTGCAAACAATAACGGATGTAAATCCAAACTGAATACAATCGTTGATTTCTGACGATGATTTTTCACTTGATAGACGCAACCTCCAACTGGAATCATTGCCATTATTATTCGCAGATAAAATCCCATTACACAGGTCAGCTGGATACCGAAAGACATGGGTACATTCAAGTAAATAATTTTACTAGTCTTTTAATTTTTGTTTCTACCGTGATTAAATGAGTCATTCAAGTACCCCTTCCGTTTTATGTGCTGTTGTAAAAATTGAAACGTATTTCTAGAAAAAAAGAGACATTGAAAACTGACAAAGTCATATATTCTTATGTTCGAAGTGAATCATTTAAGAGATCTGGGATGCAAAGAAATGCTCAACTTTCGTATAACCCGTCCCCCGAAGGAGGTTCAGAGGACCCAAACTTCCGCAGTACACTCGTTTTCATCATGGGCAAGCCTCCAGTAAAGTTTTACCACCAATTCCCGCCAATTTCTACAATGCACTTCTTTTCCTCATAGCCGAGACGTCCATGATATTTTTGCGTGGGTTTGGATTTCTAGACTTGCCTTACCGACTTAAAACTGCTTCCGTCGACCTTGTTCATGCCTTAACCTTTTCAAGAAGTCCCCAAGCGATTGAACCATATGGGTTTTCATTCGATTTCTAGGCTAGTTAGTGGAAAGCTGAAAGAACACGCTGCTTTGCAGATCTTGCCTTGTGAAATTCATCTACTTTGAGATATATCAGTGCAGGGACGGAGGAAGCATCTCAAACTGGGGGGGGGGGGGGGGGGAAAACGGTTGAAGGGTAATTTTTTTAATAACTACGTGTTGGATTTAGGAGTGGATAACAGGGCACTTTTTCCTTATTGCAAAATCCTGGGAGACATGCCCCGACATAGACTCAATGACACTGGTGTTGACATTGTAGACCATGATGGGAATCATTTAATAGTACGTAAGCTAAATTTGGCAGTATTCAACCCCTCCTCCCCCTCGTTTGCTATAAAACGCAATAATGACATCATCGAAACAGTAATTGCTTGCCCTGGTCGTACGCCTCCTCCAGCTCTTGTTCCTGAAACAAGAACCTTCTGAACAACCACATAACTGGCATGCCTAGCTTGTATAAAGTTGGAGATGCTAGAAGTAAGCGTTAATGTCATGAACAAATCATGGCGGATAGGCACCTCAATTATACTAAAAGACCAACTATTTATCATCAACATATAAACTCAGTAAATGTTGCATTCTTAAATATTATCATTATATATCTTTTTGCATCACTTTTAGCAATGACGTATTTTCTAGATCAGGTTTTCCTTGTTAACTACTCAGCTTTTGTCCCATATGTGAGCAAAGATAGTACAGAAAGCAAAGGATAGAAATATAAGCGATGTCACTTAAATTATATGTTCTTTTCCAGGTCTCTTCAATTTCTTGACAAAGTTAGCTTGTGGGCACGAGTTTCTGTTGCAGCCTAGCTGTTGTTGAAGATATTTGTAGGTGAAATAAGAAATAATCGGAACGAAATCCATCTAGAGCCAAAGTGTGAAATTTGACCATACGTATCACCTTCGCAAATGTCGTACTTTGAACTGCCAAGATCCATTAATGTCGCTATAGAAAATTTATTTGCAACTCAGTTTGCCGTTCAAGTGTATGCTGACATGGTCAGTCAGTAGACACAGGCGCCAATTACTTGTTAAGTAATGTGCAATGAGAGCAGTTGGTACGCTACAATTACAATAACATCCTACACATGCCCCTTCTTATGGACTTCAAAAAGTACCGTAGGTGAGAGGGCCTAGAGAGGCCTAGCTTCACTGAAACATTTTCTGATGCCATATATCTTCTTTTGGGAAATAATCTAAAGCATTTATCTTCTTTAAAAGTAATTTAAAAGTACCGTCTGGTGAAAAATGCGATTCGTGTTACTACTGGCTTCAAAGGAAGGGAATTCTCTCACCGAACAAACCGGTTGCTATTATTGCAGAACACTAAATACCGGCTGTAAGCTAGACGCCCAGTTAAACAACTTCAATAGATACCGTGAGCTAATACTCGGTCCCATAAACACTTAAACGTCTCAAATTTGGAAGGACACCGCCGGCGAATTCATGAACTGCAAATACTTGGTAACTGACAAACTTGTTTTTCCTAGGCCTGTTATGAGAAGGGTCAAACAAGAATGCAAAATTATATTTGGGTCGGTTGCAACACAGCTAATGTTAAAATCATGTTACATTTCAAGACGAAAAGGATCTAATTACTGATCTCACAGCAGCACTTAATCATCAACTTTTACCCTTTTAATGCGCCAAGAAAAAATGGTAAGAACCAGCATTCAGTTTACAGCTGGACAGTCACAACGGTTTTATCTGTCAAATTAGATTGCTCTTCTAAAATAACCTACATACCAAACATTAATCCTATCCACCACTACACCCTTGTTCTGGATACTCCCATTTCCCTTGCTACCTCTATTACTTGAGTATGCTTTGAGATGAACCTTTTGTGTATTGTCAAGTCTGCATTTGGAGCGCTTATCGTCTCTAGCAAGTGCGAGTGTAAAAGCAGGAGTGTAGATTATTTTTCTGTACTTCGTAGCACATCGTTGATTCTTGATATCGATCGTACAATGTTGTCTCTGGCTATACAAAGATTTCGACTTCCCTCAAACATATTCCACGAGTTGAATGTAATAAGAGCTCTGATCGAGTTAACAAGTCCTTGATTATCATTCAATACTTACTGTGTACTGTACTTGAGACACAATAACAAGGGAATAAATAAACTATACTATTGGTGAATTGTATTGCCATTTTGAATGCAGTTGTTCAAACACAACCTCGTCTGTGTTTGAACAGGAGGCTGGCTGTAGAAACAGTCATTCTTTTAAAGAGAGGCAGTGACTACGAACAACATTAAAAGAAATTTAATAACGTTCTCGAAAGAAGAAAGGAGGATGGTGTATGACCTTCGTACCCATGGAGTCAGGTTTCAAGGCTACGAAGCGCAAGTTTTCTTGAAAATTCTGAAAATAGGATAACTGCTTACTGAACTATTGGCTGCGTACCTGTAAAAACATTTACCTCAAATCGAATCAAAAAGCCAAATCTATATCTTAGTGCGAGTACCATAAAAGCCACTTTACTTTACTAAATATATTCAGAGAACAAGGTCACTAGTTGACAACTACTTGAATTCAACGAGGTCTTAAGTTAAAGTTAATTTAAGAGAGTTAAATTAACCAAATAACAAGCTAAAATAAGTATGATGTAATAAATGGCGAGTCTTAATTTACGGTTGCTATAAGGAAAAGGTTCTGATGTTTTGTAACGCGATTGCAATATTGCAGCAAAAATTGAGAAATGCATGGTTGTGGCTGAAATCCATAATAGTAGCAAGCACGAGTTCAAGACGGGTACATGGGCGGGTATTGCCCCCCACTAAACGCCTCAACGAAAGCATTGACTGTCATTGCCCTACATACTGGCTTATGCCTAACACGCACAATATATCTTTGTTTTTGCTGGTTCCTCATGTGAATGAAAGCCCCCTCATAACTTTGGGATGGTTTTATGCTTGACTCATGGTTAATACATGACGCCTGACGTATCACGAAGTCGCGAGGGGCAAGAGCAGAAGAAAATGTGGCTGGCTCGTGGTACACCTAAGCACCCAGGAAGGATATGACCACAAAGTTCTATATCGTCCTATTATTAAACATAAATTTATCATGTTCCCACAAGAAAAATCAATCATGAACAATTTGCTGCTCAGCAGTATAAAGTCCGCATTCAAAGTAACCTTTAATTGACTGCGTTTGAGTAAAAAATATCGTATCATAACGATATTTCAAAAAAAGATCCAGAGTTCGAGGCGGTTGGGCCTTCGCCCAAGTTGATACGTAGCAGGATGCCAATAATATTGGCACCTAACCAGGATCTTAGTTTGGGGCCTACAGATTTTCTTTAGGTAGAGACTTAAGGAATATAAGGGTATAGGCATTATATACTATTTTCACCAGCGAGATTGTTAGAGCACGCACGTATGCAATCAGAAAGCAGTTTCCTTTTTGTTTACGTGTCATTAGACCCCTTTAAAACTTTGTCCAAGAAGTTATGTGCCGAGCTGTAATGGGGCGGATAACACTAATATGACGTGACGTTATCAGCTACACACTATCATGCGTTGGGTTTTTAGAAAATGTGTTGCAGAAGGCATGGAATAGGGCAGATAAGAAAATAACATAAAAAATGAAATATAAACCACTCCATTATAAAGAAGCAACTATTGTTACGTGATTATTGGAATCGTGCATAGCCTTTAGTTTTTCATAATTGTCTCATGGTTTACGAAATTTTCAAAAATCATGTCTTTCCATTCTGTAACTTCCAACAAAGGGATATATACATTATCCACAGTGCATTATTCTCGATAAAGTTTCATTATTAACAACATGTTAGTGTTAGAAAATAAGCTTTTAATTGAGAAGGCAACATGAATACGAATTTGGAATCTCACAACGTAGGACATGAAGCCTTAAGGGAAAGATGCTATGCCCATCGTACCCTTGTGCCAATCCTACCCTTTTATCAGAAAGAAAATGTAAATAGAAATAGCGCCCTCTTGCATTTTGCATGGTCAGGATAGAAACATGATGAACAACTTTGATTCATATCGTAGATACCAGTCAGTGGCAGTTTTGGAAGGTGTAGAGCCCTGGCCGAAAAAGTTTGCGGGGCCTTATGACGTCATGCATTACAAAGCATTTCAGACATTATCGTACTACGGACGTTCTGGAAACACTGTATTCCCTCCAGGGGATACAGTTTCAAGTTTCACTCTATCCCATGACGTCGGCATTGGCAGTTAGCCAATACTATTTTCGTAGCATTGAAGCACGAGGCCCCTTGGAAGTGCAGGGCCTCGGGCCATGGCCCTGTCAGCCTCCCCCTAAAACCGCCACTGATGCCAGTTGTTCTCAGACGAAATGAAGGAACTAAACTCTTATCATCATTTCTATCCCCTATGGGACAACCCCTTCATTACATTTCAAATTGGTTACTTGGTCAAAATATGCTGTGTAGTAGCATTATGCTTTTATCCTATTGACTTAAAGAGTAATCAAGTTTATTACAGAATTTCATCTTCAGTTGTAGCATACTCTAGTTCTGAAAATAGGCATTTTACTAGTCTCATTAATATCATTGTTTATGTTTTGCTGTTGTCAATAAGAAATCCTTTTATTACACCTTTTTATGATTCTTGGTGTAAAAAGTCTGACCTGGAAAAGGGGAGGATGATTCCACTACTTCAAAATCTTTTAACTATTCCTTCCTTCCACATTATTCCACAGGGCATCCATCAAACTAAACCAACACCATGTTTTCAGCTGTCCTCTGTAACCCCTTAACTGTCCCACAGAACTAGTTAAAAGTGTCTTTCAATTCATATTGACAAGGATGGCTATATGACCTGAGAAGGTTGTCTAATAATATCGTAATGGTACAAAAAGGTAATCATAAGAATATGGTAAGAATATCCTACAAGTACAAAACAGTCATTAAAATCATATGGATGTAATAGTTTTAACTCTTTTACTTTTACTGGTTACAAAGAACTTCATTGAATTTTGGTCTCCTGGTTTTTCTTTACAATAAATGAAGAAACAAAATAATATCAATATACCACGTGGAGCTTCAAAGAAGAACTTGAGTTTTCTTGGTGCAACAAAAATCTTACAGCTTTTACTAAGAAATATCCTAATAAATCTATAAATTCTGTTGTGGATATTTCCTTTAAAAGAAAACTACCCAATTAAATTGCTTAAACTACTACTCTCAATTTATACATATATACTACATAGATCTCTCTCCATACACCTCATACTGTCGTACAACATCATCAATAATAGCATATTTTTTCTTGAGCAGTGATGTAGTTAAGACAATATAACTACATCACCAAATAATGACAAAATACGCCCACAGAAGTTTAAGACGTGAGTGGTGAATTCAGAATAAGTATCCACCACACACTCTTACAGGAGACACCATTGACAAAGGACACCTGCCACTAAATGTAATAGTATGTCAGCTTTACGTCACATTTTCATAAAAGATGCATTTCTTTAGGATGGTAGTCCCGGCAACAAAACAATAATGACATGTATGCAGATGTCTGACCCTAGTATCCTTTGACATTGAAAAAATCAACCGTAGTAGACCATTTAAGATCAATTAATCACTTAAGCCCACCTTGCATGGTTCCTAAATGCATGGTTCCTAAACAGACACAAATATGAAAGTATCCTTCTCAGATACCGTTCAATTTGCATATTTTACATTCAAGCCACCTCATCTATTATTCATAAATGATATAATTGTTACTTAATTACAGTACAATCTTCTAGCATGGCAGTGTCTGTGTTGTTGACTGATATAAGGCTTAACTGTATTAGAATATTTACCACAACTCCAAGGCTGCAAAAGTCATATCTCATTAGATTCTCATACTGCACTGTCTTACAGTCTTACAACCACCAGGAGTAAGATACATAACTTTGATATCAAAACTTTTATGTCAACCAATGCACAATGGTAAAGTATAGGTCCTTGGACATGACTCCTAGAAGGGAACTCCTTTTGAGTCAATTTACTGACAATTATACAGAATAATTGAGCTCTTGGGAAAATGTAAAATAACACAGCACATTTGATTAAAACATTGTGCTTTCAAAAATGTGACCCAAAATAATGTAGCATCAAATATACCCAAATATACCTGCATGCTGGCAATTTACTAATACAGATGGAGTAAAAGCTTTTATCAATTTTCAAAAGAAAAATCACAACATACAGGAATATTTTTTGTATAAACCAGTAGCTTATTAAGATTAGATGCACAAACTGATTTAGAGGGGTGGGAGCTTGGGAGGCCTATTTGAAAAGTTAAATTAGCATGGGTTATATGACGTTTTTCTGTGGGCAACCAATCTATCCAAATCCCTACACACTGGCAGTAATAGGAAACTTCGTGAGGACAAAAACCTTTGTGATGAATGCAAACAATTAAAGAAACAAGAATAGTGGGGCATGATCGGAAACTACTGCAGATACAAATGCCAATCTTGAAACTATGATCTGCCATGCTAATCCTATACCAGCTTATAGAATCTGTAAATATCTATACGGACACTTGCCTGTCTGCAATAAAGTAAAGTTCTCTATGCACCTCACTATAGATCTGTAAGTGCAACTTGCTAGTGTAAACAAACTGGTACATTTGTTGAGGTAGCCACCTTTAAACACTGGTTAGTGCTATGGACCATGTAGATACTATCATACTACACCTGTTTAACTGACACTTAGCACATGGTTATAAACAGGTAGAACTAGACAAATCCAAAAGTGTAGCGTGGTACAGTTTCACTGGCTTAATAAATAAAACACCTGGACAGGGGAGGGGCAATATGCAAAGTAAGGATTATGCAAGAAAAAACAAAGATACTTGGGAATGTGACCAACTGATCCCAATACCTCTGTATACTATTTGCTTATTATTAATTGTGAATGTTCATATCACAAAGTTTGTTGCAGAAATGCTATTGATAAAATAATTTACTTTCAAATTGCTCTAAAATTCAGTCCTATCGTTATCTGTTCGAGAAGTCCTATTTCTAGCTTTCCTTTTATTTTTAATCTTGGATAATGTCTCATATGCTTGTTGAATCTCAATGAATTTTGCCTCTGCTTCCTTAGGATCACCCTTGTATCGATCCGGGTGAAATTTTACTGCTAGTTTCTTGTACTGTTTCTTGATTTGTTCTTCTGACGCACCTTCTGGTAAACCCAAAATTTTTAAAGCGTTTGTTTCCCCTGTAGGGTCTAGGGCTTTCACAAACTCATCATAAATATTTCTCCAGCCTTGTTTCCTGCCTTCCTCGTACAGTTGCCAAAACGTCTCTTTAAATTCTAGCCACGCTGGAGAGGTGAAAAAGTTATTTATGGCGTCCCGGAATTTGACCTTTTCTCCATCTTCTGTCGTCACATGGGCGTTGAAGTACAAGAATGAACACCACAGTACTATCACTACACTTGCACTGAGCCCCAATGTGGTGAGGCGATTGCAAGTCCCACGATACTTCTTTCCATCGCGACGATATTCTCGAATGTAATTGAAAGTGCATGTACCAGCTAAAGCACAATACATATAACTACCTTCTTCACCAGTAAGGAACGTCAATGCTGCTAGGCACAACTCGCAAGCGATTAATGGATAGAAGAAGCCACCTTTCTCCCTCCCAACGTTGCCAACCAAATGTACTCCAACTGCTACCCCAAAAGCAACCAAAGCTCCACTTATAACAACCGGGCATTCTTCAGGTATAGCTAGTCGGACCAGAATGCCGTATGTGTAACCTACCAGCATTTCCGCAGTAAATCGTACAATGTTGAAAGGTGGCTCTCTCCTAAGCTTCAATTTTCGAAGCAGAGATTCCATGTATTCCGGCTCCTCGTTTGCATCGTCTACATATTCTGGGATTCTCCATAAATCACGAAACCAACCAAAACAAAAGAATCCACCGAGGGTAGACCAGTAAATAAATGCATGTCGATCACGACCAAGGTAAAAATGATGAACTCCGAACCAGCCAAAAAAAAGCCATAAGAAGTACGTGATACACAAGCTCTTTTTTCCCATCTTTGTCCTTATGGTTCTGATATCAGATTCACATTTCTTGTCAATACCTTCACTAACATAGAGACTGACCGATGATCGCATTTCCATGTGAGGCTCGATCGCCTTACTCAAGCAAATTCCGCGAACTTTGTAGCCTGAGAACAAAACTTGTGACGCTGTGATTGGATACTTCCAACCAATAAAAATTCAACACATTTTTTCATGAACTACATCATGTTTACCGCGGGTTATTTAAATTGCTTGTATGTCTGCTAGCCCCGGAGCAGATATGTTGCGTGCAGGTTAGCCTCGGAAGTCAGCGTACGAGCTTGGGAGGGGAACCCTTCTCAACTCTTCGCACAGCATAATTGGCCAGTGCACCTATGGCTCAGGAGTCCCTTTTCCCTGAATGCAAGTACCCCCCTGCAGATTTCTCAATCGGAAGGGTGCCTCTTTTGTTGCGAGGAACAGCGAAAAGTTGCCTATCTCATGTCTAAATTTGCGGGCAAAATAATGAGAATGAAAGAAACACAGAAAAGATCTCTATATGTGCACTGCTTGGCCAAGGGTGAAATTATCTGACGGCGGGGGACAGAATCCTCAAAACTACTCAACAATAATAAATCTGTGTTTGAAAACAACAGCCTGCGCTCCATGTTAGGTAAGACCCCCCCAAAATAGAACAAAAGTTGATCACCTGATAAAAGCCCAAGGGATAAAGACGGACATTCAGGTAATCGTGACATGTAGGAGACTTAGTTGTTAGGGAATATAGCTCGGAAGGGAGAGTAAAGCCATGTTTACAGTTCCTTGAAACAAGTGGCGTAACAAAGGGGGCAAGCTGGCCCCTATGGAAGGTCTTGCCCCTGCTTTCCCCCTCTAGTCTTAGTGAAAAATTCGAGAAAGAAAAGATTATTGAAGGTGGATTAAGGCATCATTGACAATTTCAACATAAGCTTTGTGTCGTGATAGACGAAAAAAGATCGAATCCTTCAAGACGAAATGAGAGTACTTTCTAAAATTTTCTTAGCGAACAACAGAACAGGGAGCTGCGATGATTACAACACTTTGCATTCTAATTCCTACAATGACAATGACAAAAAGTACAAATGTAATTGGAATATTTTATTTGCAAGTAAAGACGATATGGATGGCCTTGATCAGCAACCTTAAAAGAAATTGTATTAATTTGTATTTGAGAATAGCCATGCAACGTGCCTCTAGTTTAACTCTTGCTACAAAGACAAAACAAAGTACACTTTGCAGGCAGATGTTTATTGTGATATGAAAAAAGACTTTTCTAAGTGCCTTTTTACTCGAAATTTCAGTACGCCATCATTTCTGCTAGGCAGTCATCCATCCATCTCACTTTGAACATCACTCCGTTGGGTCTGCGTAGCTAATGAAGATCTACATTTTACAATGCAACACAGAGCCTTGAGCAAACATGTGACATTAACGTTCGTTTTCACGTTTCACTCCATCCACCAACCCCCACCCCCTTCTTTCTAGATTGGTCACCGATACTGACCTGCACATTCTTCGAGATTGCACACTTAACTTGCGTGATTGGTACTTTGAAAGGCTTGCCCCCCCCCCCAGGATAACACCTGCTCCTGACTCCCCCCTAGTCTAAAAGAGCTGGTTACACCACTACTTAAAACATAAATGTCCTAGCAACCGAATGTATGGACGACCACCAATAAGGTGGACGGACCTGATTCGAGAAGATACCAACATGCCGGTTTTAGCGCTGGAGAGATAGCATAAGACGGAAAGCGACTGGAGTGCTTTGTCGAGCAGAAATGTATATGGATCTGCGTTTACGTCAAGTAATTATACAGAAGGGGCATAGCGGTAGAGTGTCAAGGGCCCATTTCACTTCAATCGCAAATCGCATGCGATCTTTTGTTTGAAATTCAAATGCGAACGTTCGGAATGCGATTTTAGCCAAATCGCACCGAATGATTTTTTGCGAACGATCGCATGCGAAAGGAAGTTTCTGAGAAGGGTTAACTATCGGAGAGCATCATTTGCTACAGACAGGCATAGAGCAAGGAGTTAAAATTTGATCGAAGAAATTGTTAAACTACATTACTAACTTTGCAATGGCAACAAAACTTTGGACTATAGAATTAGTCGGGATCTTGATCGAAAAGT
>JAAAKL020004278.1:0-19473 GCA_010016065.2 Carybdea cf. marsupialis auct. non (Linnaeus, 1758) | reverse complement strand
TCCACTGTATTAAAACTTGTAAGCTTACCTCTCTAAAGATCAACACTACTATGAAATTAATACTACGGTTGTTATAATCTCAAAAATGAAAAGACATAAAACAAAATAGGACTATAGGAAATCATAAGTGACACTTACCTCCTAAATCCCACACTACATGATAAAAATGAGGAGAAAATAAAAGGATTTTGGTGTTAAAAAATTCATATCAAAGAAATTTATCCACTGAAAGTACACATACATATTGGCATAATAATTCATGCAGAAAATACTACTAAAACTGGAAAGTTGAATAAAATAATAAAATGTCCTTAAATTAGATAACGATAGATTGCTTTGTTACTGGAATAAGTTGGACAGTGTGGTTGCTAAATGAATGTGCACATTTCAGATGGATGCTTACACATATATGTATGTTAATATATGTTATGTATATTGGTAAATAGATCAACAAGGAAGCCTTACTGATGGCAAAATATTTTAATACACAACTTCCTTTTTGGTATTTTAGTAAGTAGATTTGTGCTAAAAATCATACCAACAAAATTATAAATAAAATGAATCAAGTAAATTCATTGAAGTGGCAGCTTCTGATGGGTGCTTGAAAACAGAACATGTGCTGATAATCCCCCTACCAACCACAAGGATTCACATAGGGTGCACGCACAAGACATTTTCTCTTTTGCACCTTGCTCTGGTACCTAGATTCATTGAAATAAAAAGGGCACTCCTATACTACTAAAAGGAATTTATTTACCACTTGCACACTTTTCAGACTAGTGAAAGAAAAGACATATATATATTTATATAATTTTTGGGGGTGGCATACTCAATTTTGAGCATAGCCTATAGCCCAGCCAGAGTGAGCAATGCCATGGGGATAGGGCACATTTACAGGGGTGGTCTCCCTTAACCACTAGACCATGGTGGCACTTAGATATTTATAAGTCACAGTACAAATCCTCTTTGGTACTTGTAAAAAGTTACCCTTTATCCTCTCGCGTTGCTGTGATCATTGTTCAGTGACCATTTTGCTAAAAGCAATTTACTTTGTCATCTTGTTGATAAGTAAAGATTTCATTGGTCCATGTTTTTGTCTTCTTTATCAATTATCTGTGAACTTGCTTGACAGCCATAACAAAAATACTCAGCATGTGAACAAACACTAACCATATTTTTAACGAAAACGTTGAGAACAGATATCTATTGAAAATATTTTAGTAGTACAACACAACCCAAGTTCCTATTTACATTGTGGTTTCACATAACACATGTCTTACAGAATGATATAATGGAAAATTAGCAATAAGACACTCACCTTGGAATTTTAAATTCTTGTAAGTGACTGTCTCGACATTAAATCCAATGGCTATAAAGCAAAGTGAGCTTTCAAATTTAGTTTAAAATAACCTTTAAATGAACTTTGTTGTTGGCTTTATAAACAAACTGTTAACAAATTGACAACAAATAATGTTAGTGTATATGATACCTATCAAATCAATATGAAAGGTCCCTGACACATAACTAAATATGGAAATCACTGTTTTCTATTATCTATTCCAAGAAAGAGGTATAAAGTTGTACCCAGAGAATAAGCCTCTGGCATCATAATGGCCCATGTTCATCATCTACTGACCATCGTTCGCTTACTACGCTAGGAGAACCACATAAGGAAGTGGTAGGGTGAGAAGGACAAGGGAGGCAAGGAGGGCAAGGGAGGCAACGAGGCAAATGATGATGATAGGGAAGAGAAGAGCAAGGAAAATGAGGACAGCAAGAATGAGGAGGGAAAGGAGGATGGCAAGAACAAAGATTAGGGCAAGAACAAGGATCAGGGCAAGAACAAGGATCAGGGCAAGAACAAGGATCAGGGCAAGAACAAGAATAATATCATCAAAATCACATTTACCAAAGGAAATCGCCAGAGTCATTTCCTTTGGTAAATGTTGTTACAAAGTTAAGATCAGTAGTTCATTAGCTTTGGCCAGCAAGGCAATCAATACCCAACGAAGTGCCCCGAATCCCTCATATCTAAAATGTAACCACTCATGTGAAATGAGGCTAACTTTTTAAAAACTTAAATGGCTCTAACAATACTTAACGACATAATGAATTTTCGTTTTCGTTTTTATGTCGGTAGTATCCAATTTACAAATATGGAAAGGTACTTTCTTTTTAAGGTTCTGCTGCTTCTGTAACTTATAAGGCACACTGGAGGTTACTTCCCTTTGTCTGTTATTTGCAAAATTACAAAACAGAAACTGCTTCCAGAGGCAGTTATAATAAGACTGTGTGGGCAAAAGTGAGCAAAATACTTCAAATGTTGTCTTCGATATTTCATCTGTTGGCAACATCGTATTATACATGCTTATGAGTTTGTTAAAACTGGGTTGAATTTTCAGACAAGTCATGTTTCTACATTAGAAACCTCTCTTTACTCTGGCCTCAAGAAGATGCTCTATATGGGTCCAAAAATATACTTGACAGTTGTACATAAGTACATTTTGCATTCCAGTTAGTTGGGGCTTAAAGGGTTAAAAAGTCACAATTTATCCTACCCCTTCCTCTCCTGCCCCCATAATATCATAATTGGATGACTCCTTCTAATTTTCTTAAAAATTCATTACCCTTAACAGCATTTCATATATATTAATATATATAGTTATTAATACATCTTTACATGCACTTAAAGAAAAAGACAGCTGGATATAAGCTATAGGTACAAAGTGCATCTATTTATTTATGAAGAAAAATTGATACAAATAATGATCACAATGATCAGTTCTATCCTTTTCTATCATTAATCTTGTAGCAAGTGGCATCTTCGTTAGTAACATTTACGAGGGCACAACACAATATAAATAATAATGAAATTAGGCATTGAAACAATACATACTTGGAATTGTTGTAACAACCTCTCCAACTTGAAGCCTAAAAGAGAAAGGTGAGGAAATTATTCAATAATGTTACAGATAAGGATATTGTAGCTTGACTCAAATATATGCCTTTGAAATTCAGGCCATGAAGAGTTAAAAGCTATACAGAATGATATATCACACCCTCAGGCCCTTTAAAAATTATACTGAGTGAGACTGACCCATTGGTGGTGGGTGGCCTTAGCTAGTCCAAATAATGATGATTTTATCTTCAAGCTGGTGCACACCATGCTAATGTCCTCATCATCACATGATGGCCCCCATTTAATGACTTGATGACAAATCAGGGGAAAACTTGCGATAATTACTCCCTCCCTTTGAATAAGAAATTTGAGAATGGGTAAGTCTAGACTTTTTTGGATGATCATGCAAATCTTCTCATTTTATGCTATACTAAAATTGTTACATTTTTCTCTAAAAAATTATACTGAGCAAGTAAATATACAATCCATATAACTCTAAATGGCATTTCTCAGTATATCCTCCCTACTTCACATTCCTGCAACTGGTATATCAATTTCATGCTCACAATACTTCATGGTAAATGATGTTTTTCAAACTGAGGTTCTACTTTCTGGGTACAAACATATCACACTAATAAAATCTTACCTGTACAAAATGGTTGTTTTTCCTGCCCCGTCTAAACCAAGAATGAGAATCCTAATTTCTTTTGAACCAAATAAGCTTGCAAAGAGTCGTGAAAAGAGTCCACCTACAAAAAAGGTGTACATTTGTTATATAAATCATCCTTCCTCTCATTGTCAAATCATCATGATCTAGGGCAAATTACCTAATTTCACACTGCCATGACACAAAGAGCAATTACAGCTGGCTCCAAAGTTACCTTATTTTTACTTACAAACTTCCATCTTGACCTTAAGGCTTTTTTACTTCAGCATGCATTACACCTACAATTTTAGGCCACAAGCTTCTTTTATTCTTCTTGGTGACCAAACCATCACTATTTCCAGACTACAAACACTATTGTTATGAAATGGTAGCCTTGAATACCATGAAATAAACTGGTTGGCATAACCTTTCATACTTGGATCATCAAAATAACTTTGCCCCCCAGTGCCAGTAACATTCTTGTGTGCAAAAACAATTTTTGCAAAAATTGGCAAAATATATCCTTTCACCTGCTACCTGGATCTAGCCCTACTTATATTACCATTTCCACTATCCACATCTCTATGAAGAAACAAGTCATCTTAAGGCAACTATCACTGCCATTTGAATCTTAATAATGGTATAAAAATACAATAATCAATCATAATAATCCATTCACATGCCCAGCTGTCCAGCTTTTGGTATTGTTATCACAATTTGCTAGTGGTGTAGACCACAACAGTCATGTCAAATCTCTTTCACCTCTCCTTTAAATCATCTGCTGGCAATGGATACCAGATCTACATATTTGTTTATTTGCATAGTCAAGGTGCATGATATGCAAGTGAGACGTCTATGTTACCCTTAATAATGAACCCTTGAAAACTTGGGAGGATCAAACCAAAGCCTCTCTTTGCATGTGTGCTACCATTATAAAATAATGGTTCACCTTGACATATTCACACTATGACAAGCAGTTCCTAGGAATTAAATCATTAATGTCTCCTTAACTCACTTCAAACTGCAAACAAGTTAGCAAAAGTGAGTACAAGTTTGGTTTCAGCAATCCTGGACGCAACTCACCATCAAAATCACGACAGATCAGGGTGAATGTCGTGAAGGAAGAATCGCTCCCAGAATAGTATGGTTGAAACACGTCCAGTGGACTCCTGCTGGCATATCCTAACTGACTCACATTTACGCCAATACTAACGGTTATATTAACAACTCTTATATATTCCAGTATCATGCTGCATTGTTGCGAGACCAGCCCTTAACGACCAAGAAGATTGTCAACCCAAACACACAACCCAAATGACATGTTTGCCATCGCTGCAAAGTATAGCATTGATATGAGCTTGTGCATAAAGCTATGTATGTTACACCCTAAAATCATGTAAATAATTTTTCTCAACTTATGTATTATTGGAAAATCCGCAACTTTTGTCTTAAATAGTGTCCTTGTTCGACCACCAGTATAATTTCCTGCTGATGCAACAATGTGCTTGATCGTAAGCAAAAATTAAACGACAAGTAATTGGTGACAATCAAAGATCAGCAGCTTTGTAAGTCATCGTTTATGATTTGCAGCAATAAAAACTCTTTTCCGACGTTATATTGTAACTCAACTCACCCATCTTGATGACTTTTCTGTTGGTGAATCCTCTAGCTACATAAAAGCAATTCACATATGATGACACCAGCTAGTTACGGTAACACCTCGATGTGAGCAAATCACCTTCAAAATCTGTATGAAACAAAAATATAATCCTGTTCTTAATGAGCAAAGTACAAACAAGGATGTATGAAATCATCAGAGAATACCCATAAATGTTTTCTATGACTTCAATACTGTTACGTTCTTGAAAAGTGGAGCAATTATACTAGTTCTGTGATGAGCAACCTTCGAAGTATTGGGAAACTTCGAAAGCTACTGAAACAACAGAGATGAAAACGAGGTTGTGTCGTGGCAGGTTGCTTTTGTTGAGGAAGAGTCTTTGTGAAGTTTCTTATAGAACTTGTTGATTGCGGCTTCTAATGGAGGTGTTCCTATTTTGTATATGGGATGTCTTCTTCATATCTATAGCCAGCAAGTTACGGGACTCGGGTCCCTATCCCTAATGTTTTAGTCTTTTTCTGTGACCTGTGTGTTACTCAGGGCTGTAACAACAATCTAAACGTGGGGAGGTGGCGCTGTGTGTCTAAACGAACAAGTCGATTCAGTAGATTTATGTGCACATAACACATACGTTCATACTTGACACAATTTTTTTGGTTTAAGGTGGGGCACATGCCCCCCTCTGTCTCCAATGGCCTATGGCCTTGATTACAGCTTTGATCCATCTTTATAGAAATTGCTTGATCAGTTTGGCAACGAGGCTGTCTGCAAACCCCATTCCAGGACCAACACAGCTCAGGAATCCGGGGAGGATTTTCCTCTTCCACTTTGTTGCTATTGATCTACATATCAAATGCTTTGATCTTTCGTTTTATCATATTTGACCCCACCACTTGAAAAATCTGTAACTTGATAAGTTCCCTCCGCAACAACAAATCGCCGCAACTCTCCCTTCATTTCACCCGAGCCCCTCGTATTGATTATCTTTGCCTTCTTAGCGCTTGGTTTCTTTTGCTCTTTCCAAGAAACCACTTTGTCTTTAAGCAGTGGTATAAAGAATCTCAAGGGCCATAGCTAAATAGAGTAATCAGGGGGAAAATATAGGGGGAGCTGTGTGAATCGTAGAAGTCACCTAACATTCTGGAATGGTGTCGCATTAAAATGAAAGTCAGGTAATACAATCCATGCTATAAAAGGTGAGGAGACCCCTTTCCCCGTTGTTACATCCCTCATTTAACTACTGGTATTGCCCGCTTTGGTTCAGAGGTGAGAACGAAAGGTACCCTTGTTGTGTATTTGATCTATCGGCTCCTTATGTTCTTGATCCGGGAACTTGTGTAGACCGACATGCTTACTATGTGGCGCGAGTTTTGGCAGAAGAGAGTTTTGAAGTAGGAGGTTGAGAAAATGTACTGCTTATTTATTTGCCTTTAACCTTGCTGCTTCGTGCTATATTACTTACTAAATACATAACAACCCTCTAATGTTCATAAAACTTGTGACTCATAAAATGTAAATGCTTGGCATATGTATAGTGCATAATTAACTCTACTACAATCTGTATGTAAGCGTGTGTGCAAATATCATCAACCCCTGAAACTGATGCATCGTACAGTATATCATATAATAGGAAAGAATTCCCTCAAGGCATTATGTAACATTAACGAACTGACAAAGATACATGTAGGGTTCATTCATCGCCAGCGTTCGACTCAAAGTTCCAGGGTCTTAGATCGTTCACCAACCAAATGATCATCTGGGTGTTTAATATGAAAGAAAGACAGAAATACATCGATGAATGACGTGTTGTTGGCTGTGGCGATTTTAGAGGGTGCGGGGCCCTAGGCCGAGAAGGTTTGCGGGGGTCCTATGACGTCACGCGTTGCAAGGCAGTTTAGAAATGATGATGCTACTGAAGTTCTCGGGGCACCGTATTTCTTCGAGTGGGTATAGTTCCCAAGTCTTCCCTTATCTCAACGAGATCAATATAGGCACTTACCCACCTACTATATTTTAGTGCTGAAGCGCGGGGAGGGGCTTTCAGGCGCCATGTCCCTGTCGGCCTCCCCCTAAAACCTCCACTGGTTGTTGGTGAGCTGATTATGCATGCTTAGAATCTTTGCTGTAACCGTTCCTGCAAGGATTACCGAATGGCACAGGTAAAAATTTGTCGGGTACCGAGTCCAATGGGGAAATGATGATGTCACAAATAACAGATTTTGCAGATATTACAATTTGACTCCCGATATCTGAAGGCCATCCTAAAATAGTCTGTTTCCAAAAAATACCATATCTGTAGTATGCACAGTGTTAAAACTAGAAAGTTTAGTCTCAAGTAGAGTCTTAAGAGATCTCTGGTAAAAACTATGTTTATTTTGTCTGGATCCTTAATTTAGAATCCGGTATTAAATAACAAGGTCTTGTTAGAGAGATTTTAAACTTTGAAAGTTGATATCTCCGTTTTTGTAAGCAGCTCCCGTCTCGAATTTGATCGTTTACATTCTTACTACTAGGGCAACAGAAATATTGAAATTTTTCCCACAATTTACAAATTTTCAAAATTGTGACATTACACGACCCCTCCCCATTCTCACGCTTCAATCAAAGCGAGGCTCTGTGGCCAAACATGCGCAGTTGCATGGGTATTGTTGTGGGAGCCTTCTTTGTGTTTAGGTGTTAAGTCTTTCCGTAATGTATAGACGTATTTCTCCCTTAATTACCCTTCTATTGCAATAAGTGTTTCCTTTTCTAAACTCTCTTTTGTTTGCAGTCAATTTATAAGCGTTTGCTGTATTGTAGTTTGTGTAGACGACTGTTTTTAAAGCTGAATGCCAGCAGTCAAGTAGAAACGTAATGGAATCGATACATGAACATGGACAATCGATATAGATACTTCTAGTGTCATCTTTTGATTTTGTTCTAAAACAGGGCGCCCGTTTTAAAGATTTATCAATAGATCAAGGTACTAAGATGTGCGTATTGTCAACTAAAACAGATAAGCAAAGGTGGGCATTATTTAATCAATTTTATGCAGGTTCAATTCTGTGACTTTGTTAACCTATTAGACAAAAATACAGAAAAGAACAGTCGAATGACCAACCCTTTTCAGAAGGAGACCCGGTATAGAAACCATACTAAATAAACAGTACAGTGAAACCACGTTAACAGGCTAGACTGATCGGTTCAGTAATGTGGAGGTCTTCAATCCGTGTCAATTCTCATCAAAAACCGATAAATTAATTTTCTCTGATCTTACATCGACCAAAGTCTAATCTCAAACTCTTACAATTTTACAAATCTTGATATACAAGAAGATAATAATGAATCGAACATATGAAAAAAGATATACAAATCAATGAAGAAAGAATAACAATAACAATCACAGGATCCTTAGGGAATAATTAACGTAACAGAGAACATAGGCTATAGTGACTGGAAAGTGTTTACAACCTAATTGCTCTGTGTGGGCGTAACAACATGCTAGATTCTACAATCCATGACACATATCATGAAGGGAGCTCCATTCACAAACGCTTTCTACTGTTAGAACCAGAGATTTTAAAACATGCGTTTCATAATCTCTGCTAGAACAAAATCAACATAGAAAATTTCAAGGGTTATAGACACTATAGCTCAGTTGGTAGAGTTGCATGCCGCGACTGCGCGGGTCCCGGGTTCGAATCCCGGAGGTGACATTTTTTTCAGCGTGGTTATGAAAATAATTTCCATTTAGCTTCTCAAGCTTGTTTCGATTCCCATGTATCAAGACACTAAGTACAAACGTCCTCTCCAGGTTTCTTGAAATGGCAACTTATTATGCGAAAGCGGTCATCCGTATACAATTTAGCACACTCTGGGTTTTCAAGCAAGTGCTGCCCTATGGCAACTTATAAATTTGGCGGTATCTCTGGTTTACATTAACAAATCAGAGAAATAAATCACAGCAAGTTTGACATTTATCATTAAAGCAAAAGGCTTAAGTTTGTTTAGCTGTAACAGGCTATGCAGGCGAAATCGGCTAGTGTTGGCCGGACAGGGAAATTCAAGATTTGGACCTTGTTAATATCGTTGATTACTTGGATGAAGGGAGCACTAGAGTAATGAGAAATACACGAATGGAAAGCCAAATTACCGGCGGATAATTATCATAATGAGCGATCACGTTACTTCTATCTTCATATCGAAGTCATCAATACTTTGTGAAATAGACTCGACTCCTCTGCTCAGCTGATAGACGAGAAGGTATGGACGCATAACGACTTTTGAATGAAATTGGGATCGATATTGTTCCTAATACAGATAGAATTGATAATTCTATATTTCCTGAAAGATTTCCACTTGAGATCAAATTATATTTCTAGTCACACATTTCCAATAATGTTAAGGTCAAGGCTCTGAGGTGGTTATTGAAGCGCACGTATATCACGAAGACTCATGTAATTTCTATATTTTGACACGTGTGATTTGGCATCATCTTGTTGAAAATTTAATGGAGTCCTACCATGACCGTATATTTTCTTTACACTCCAAAACAGGTTGTCTTGTGATATCGCACAATGCCGTTCAGAGTTAATGCTACCATGGCACACAACAAGAGCCGCTGGTCCAGTCGTCCCAATACAACACCAATTATTGCAAATCTTTTTGACATTTGGACTCACATTTTCTTCTCCATGCTCGAATTGTACTGTCATCGCTGTTTAAGGAAAATCTAGGTTCATCAGAAAAAACAACGTTCTCTCAATCCAACGGTTGCCATGACGACAAAATGGACGCCAAATTAACTCAGTTCTTGGCCGAGACAGGCGGCTGTCGTTTCTTCTTATAGCAACATTTGCCTTATTTATGGAACACTCTCTTCATTAAATTAACTGAAACGTGTTCCCGTTTTACTGTATATCAAGTTTATGTTGGTTTGTATTGTTCGAATAGTCTGACATCGTTCTTGCCTTGGTGTACGGCAGATGTGTCGCTCAGCTCGAGCAGACAATTCCTTTGGTCGTCCACATCTTCGTTGTTTTTCAAACTGAGCCCCTTTTCAAGTATGATTGATTAGTTTTGTGAGACATTATAAAGCTGCATCCTATTTTTTCTCTAATTTTCCTATTCGAAAAGCCATTTTTTCTCAGATATTTTATATCCAATCGATCCTGAAAGTTCTTTGCGTTTCAGTATAGCCTATCATAGTATCTAAATATTATGACACTTGACACAAAATGTAATACATTTGTAGAAAGTGTTCAATGAAGATTCGAAGTTTTCTTTGGTTACGGTTTTAGCAAAACCTGGTTCTATTTTGGCGCAAAATGCTTAAAGTGAAACTTGCTGAGACGTTTAATTGTTTTACCAAACGCCATTTTTTGTTGCTAGTGTTCGAATACTCTGCTTACTGAAAGTAAATGCAGTAATGCAGGTGCTTCTCTTACTAATAGGTAGTGTTCACGTAGAGACTATTGCAAATGAAGAAAAACTATTGCGGAGCAGGTTGACCGATAAATGACGAGCAGATGCGACTAACTGGACTCCCCGGTACAGTAAAAGCACAGCAACCCAACTTGATTATCGTCAGGTCCTTGCGCATGACCTGCGAAGCAAGGTACAACTAAGAAGCTGAGCCTGTCTAAAGCCTTTATTTCCAGGTAGCAATTAGAATTTTTTGTAGATAAGCACCCCACATTGTGAGCTAGTAAGTCTCTTCGCAGTTTTCACTCCTTCTAGATCGGTTTCGCCGGGCAAACCGCTTATCGCAGACCTTGTAATGATCGGTCTAAAACTTCGTCTCGAGGTTGGAGTTTATATGAACGTTTCCATGGCAGACTAAACTTTTAGATTTAATCACAAGGTGGGAAATTCATGGCTTGTGTTCTTTAAAACCTGGTTGCAACCTTACCTTTCGTTCATGGATAGTTAACAATACCATTCCGCATTACTTTGATGTTATAAAATAATTTTAAATAGTTTGTTGGTGGTACAAAACAATAAAACTGCACGAAACAGCGAAAACATCTTAGTACTGAAAAGCTTTTACCGTCCGACACACCTCAGTACAAAATTGAGATACGAAGAAATCAATAAAACTTACACCAAACTGTGTTTTGAAAGTAGCCAATCCGAGGTCTGACTGCTAGATTGGTGTTGTTTTGACCAATCAGTGTATGTGGAACCAAATAGTTAGCCGAAAAGGCCCAATGAAAAGACAACTTCTTTTTGTCTGCAAAGCCACGGTTCTGTTGCTTTGAGATGGACGGATTCGAGGACGGCTCGGTGAAAAGCTGATCTAGCTCTCTCTATTATGCGAAAGTGGTCATCCGTATACAATTTTCTGTACTTAAAGCTTTTCAGTAGTAAAATGTTTTCGCTATTTCATGCAGTAATAATCTTAATACAGCAGCTACTGTAATCGCGCTTTACTGCAGAAACGTCTATACCGTCTTAACGGATTAACTGGCTACGGAAATTGCCTGTTGAATCACCGATCACCAATCCACTACTTCATGGGGAGTCCCCTCCCCCAAATTTACGCCCATGCACTACCCTTGATTTTGTATGTCTCTGTGAGGCGCTACGTTTGTTTCTATCAATTGTGAAGCCCTAAGTACGTTCTGAGTACATTTCTTTCCTTTCCTAAAACGAGTCGCAATAGCTGCTGTAACTGTTCTCAGTGGGAAAGTTTATCTAAGAGCTGGGAAAACAAGACTGCATGTACCTTGAAGAAAAATGGAGCGGGGGTTGGTAGGAAGGGTTGATCACTTAGGTTGCGCCTTTTAGTGCATCTTTGCTGTTTCTATTACAAAATCAATATCCAAATGATAAGCACGACCACACACACACACAGACACACACAGACACACAGACACACACGGGCTGATTCGCACAATGACACACGCACAGACAGTGACAGGCTAACTGATAGATGCCCAATCACACACACCCATATACGAGCGCCGCCACGGAAAACACAAACTACATACACAACGAGAACAAACTAATGTCACGCTCCACCACCAACAAACGAACCCCATAAACGCTGATGTTCCATTCTTTGACCCCCTTCCCCCCCCCAAAAAAGTAACAGCAAGCAAGGCAGTGCCGAGGAACTGTAAAGGGAATGAGAGATGCCGCAAGAAAATGGCAACAAGTAGATGTACGAAGGTATATGTTATTCAACTTCAAACAACTGTGACTCATGTCTGATACGAAAAAATGTACAAAAATGAGCTTGTTGATCTTGACATATCATAAATAATGACCATACAGATAACCCTTATTTTCTCTAAAATTTGAAAGACATAAGTGCGTAATAATAAATTAACAACTGAAGCGGGATAAAAAGAGCACGGTTAGCACGTCCAAAACGTGATACGTTGTAGGGGTTCTAAATCACTTATGTGGCTTTATGATCGGATTAGGTACAAAACTTACACCAGCATAATATCATAAGAGGGTGGAGACATGTGTACGAAGATAATTACGAAGAATCTGACTCTTATTGGCTCGCAGCTCAGTCTTGATGAATTGGACAGCCCCACGAAATCGAGTGCTGTCTTAATGGCCTAGCAAGAAATTGACATTCATCATTCCATCAAACACTGCAACACATGCAGTCGCATAACACTTTCCCTACAGAACGACACGTAACTTCAACAGTTATCCTTCCTTGCTATGCTGTTAGTCCTGAAGTGATGATGACGCATAAAAACTATCAGTAACTGACATCTAAGCAGATCTGGGTTGTTTTACTAAATGGAGACGTTTAAGCGCAAATGCGTCCAGCCTTGGCGATTTACGGTTCATTACTGTCATTAAGCTTAAACCTTAAAGGAAGATCTCAAATATGCATACCGTGCACGATGATAAATACACGAGTTAACGGGGACGTCTATGCTGCACGTGGATCACAAGGCTTTCAAAATATTTGTAAAGAATGAAGGACATGGTTGAAAAAATTGACACACTACGTTGCATAATAAATGTAGGACGGACTAATACATTTATCTGAGCCTTTAAGAGTAAAAGAAATCATGTGACTCAGATAATATGGTGTCATTTTTGTACAAAAACAAGAGAAACATTCTAGCTTTTACGAAAGATCACTGATGGCGGAATTTATTACAAACTGATCAAAATGGAATCTGAAGGTGAAGCGAACACATTTCGGCTACAACAGAATCCATTTCGATCCGAAAGGTAATCGCTCTGAATCGATATCCAAGACGACAGACAATTCGAGCACATGGCCTCTTCGCTTTCAGCGAGGTATACAATAAACCTGATCTTCTTGTCAACCTGTTTGACGTCTATTCGGGTAAACGTTTTGATATAATATTTTCATACTTTCTCTATAAAGGTTTATAAGTGAACTAATCTATAGTACGTCTGAAGTACACAGCGAAAGTGCAAGATTGATGGATTTCGTTCATTGCTTTGTGTTCTTGTTGAAGGAAGCAGCTTGGCCGGCTACAGCTGATGAAAACTACTCCGCTTTGCACCTGCAATGTTAAGAAGATGTTAAAAGAAATTAGGGTTCGGCTACACTTTGTTCCTTAGGATGCACAGTACATACTCAAACTGGCTTCCAAATATTCATTATTTATGTACCCATACGGTACTTATTAGAACTATAAAACAGCAAGAGTGGAACACATCAGTAGAAGAGCAAATACAAGTGCGACAAACAATTACAGCAATGGACCTACCAATGCAGCATTTATAAGAAGCAGTGTCAATACGATGCGGAACATACCAGAATGTAAAACACATCAGCAGAGACGGCAATGCGAATATGGGACATATCAGAGGCATTGTAATTAAGGTTGCATCACATATTGCAAGCATCGTCATTATGAAATCTACTATAGACATACTCTAATCACGGTATATATGCACAGAATGCAGACAATATCAGAGGATTCTCTGCTAAGAATACGGCATATATTACTGGCACCAAACGAATGCGGAACAAACGAGGAACCATCGGGGAATGTGACGACGCAGAGTCAGCTAAACAAAATGCGCCAACTCATTAGTAACCAACTTCCATAGAACACAAAATGGCCCTTTCAAACTCCTATGCCTCTAGAACTTTTCAAAGTTTAAATACCTCCCTCCTAATAAATAACGGATATTCTATAAGAGGTGCATATCTGAAGTACCGTATTGCTGTGAGAAAAGTAATTATTTCGAATGGTAACCATGTTTTGGAGTCAAAAAACGAAAGGGGATCAAACACAGCATAGATTAAACCACACTAAACTGAAGTACATACAAAAATTGAAGGATCACTTAAGTATCACAAGGCTTAAATGTGCATATTTTGGTAGGTTCAAACAAGTCGCCGAGGAACGGTCATTTCGGCAAAATCCTGTAGTTGCAAACCCTAAGTCCAAATCACGTACCCATAAATGATTTCCCGCCTCCCACCCAGAAAACATCTTAAATAAGAAACCAAATCTGACATCGTGGCTCAGGAAAGCCAGAATAATTTGTAGTGATTTTGAAGTGCTTACCTTCATCTAATGTCCCTTGTCCTGCCTGAAATGTGGACAACGCAAACATCCTCTGATGATCAAGATATCGCCGATGCATCATCTCTTCCATGTATCGTGTGTGGTCTTGAGAAACATTATTTCCAGAGAACTGAGGTCGAGTGTCCATTCCAACGGCAGTAAAGGGGATTCCGAAAGGTAACGATGTCCCTCCTAAACTACCAAGTGATGAACCTAATGTAAACGCTCTTGCACTTTGTCCCATGTTGATACTATGAAGCTGGGGTGGTGTTCGACCATCCTGTGAATTCTTTTCATCTGCATTTCTCTTTGCTTGCATATTAAAGGCCATGCTTTTGTTATCGTTGATGACTAAAGGCCCCCTTCTGGCGTCTGAAGCGCTACCGTTGCTAGGTTTCTCCTGCAGTGTTTCGTTAACTCTATTTCTGTTTTCATTGTTTATTAGAATTTCCGGTCTTTGTGGTTCTGCTTTTCCTTGTGCCGGTTTGGAAAGATCAAGGAACTTGGGACGGTCTGTAACAGCTTTTGGGACAACATCTACAGCTTTTGGGTTACTTGGGGAACCAACTCCTTGAGGCTGAGAATACTGGGGAGGAAACGAGGGATTGTTACGACTGGAAGTTTGAAAGGGAGAGTTCAAATGTTGCCGAGTCATTTCCTGATTACCCGCATTACCTCGACGCTGAGGTGCTGCCTGTGATGGTGAGGGTGTAGATTGGCCGATATGTACTGGTGAATTGGGATTTGCATTCGGCAAACCCAATAGTGTAGCTCGTTGCTGTGCAAGCATTGGCGATGCGATAAACTGAACAGAATTAGAAGTGTTTCTAATATCAGGTGGTGCGCTTCCACGAGTTGAGGGGGCCATGCTTTGCATATTGAAAGTCTGATTGGGTCGGGGGTGTAGTCCGGGGGGTTGAGAGTCCATTGGGGTACCGTCTTGCCTCACTCTATTTGGCGTGGATCTTGATTCAAACACTGATGACGCCTGTCCACCTTGAAGATACGGAACCATGTTTTGAACCGGAGTGTTACTCTTGTTCTCGGAGCCAGGCAAGCTTCGGCTAAGATTGTTTCCATTAGCGTTGTCCGAACGTGAAATATTTGTCGCTTGTGATGGATCCATAGTAGTCCCAAACTGTGAGGAATCAACAGGCGTTCGAAGGTTCATTTGGTGGACTCTAGGGTTAAATCGTGTTGATGGAGATTGCAAAACTTTGGGGTTTGACAATGTTGCATCATGCGCACTCGTGATAGACTCTTGTTGCGTCGACTGTCCCTGAAACGATACGGCCATACGCCCTACGCTGTTTGGTGTGCCCATATTCGTCACGAAATTAGAGGATGGAACCAACATAAATGGATTTGCCATTAATGGTGGCGGTTGACTCGTTGATGGCTTCATTACAGATACAGCAGCACCTTGTTGTCCGGGGAAGACTAACCGACCGCCCTGCCCAGGATCCTGTTCACCCGACGATTTCTGCGATACAGGGGCTTGAAGAAGAAAGGTTTGGTTTGTGCCTGGCAACTGTACTGCACGTGGCATTCCAAGTGTAAGAGAATCAGTTTTCGCTATGCCTGTCAAAAAGGGCATTCCTCTAGGGTGTTGATTTCCTTGATTTACAATCAGCTGTCCAATGCCGGCCATCTGTGCACTTTGAGCCAGAATATTCTGCACCTCGTTTTGTATCGCTGAATTTCGTTGTCTTTCCATTTCGAATTGGGGTGGCATCCCCATGGCTCCTGATACTGGCATCTGCGGAATTTCCTGTGGAGTTTCTTTTTTCTTCTGGCGAGGTTTCCTTGGTTTCTTCTCCTTGGTCTCCTTCTTTGCTTCACTTTTAGTTTCAGTCTTCGGGTTTGTGTTAGGCAGAGCAGTTACATGAGGGCTACTTGTGATGACTGAATGCTGAGAAATTATGGGGTTCTGAGGGGCAGCAACAACAGGATTCTTTTCTTCAGGTGGGTGCTGCAAGTGTGATTGCCTTTGTTCGACAAGAGGAGAAGACGAGCTCGGGGCTGGTCTGGGAGAGCTAGACTGCATTAGAAACGCATGGCCTGGCAGGCGTTGCATTTGACGTACTTCGAGTTTCGGTGGTTGGGGTCCATTCTGTGGAGATGACATCTGAATCATAGGAACTCCAACCCCAGGGCTACTTGCACGAATAAAATTGCCAGTTAAATGGCTGGCATTCATAGGAAGTCCCATGATGGGTTGCTGCTGCCTTATGGTTGTTGATGACGCACTGATCACATTGTCTGACATGCTGGAGTTCGGCTTTGAAAGACTAACACTAACAGAAGGATGTCCAAGGGGAGGTTGGCTTATGATGCCGCTAGATGTACTAAAGATTACACCCTCAGGCTTACGATCATCCTTTCGCTGTTCTTGAGCATTGAGATCAAGGCGCATCTTCGGTGACATTAGATTAGGTGGTTGCTTTCCCTCCTGGTACATAAAGAATTGTGGTTTTGATGTCGGAGTGTTGGTATCTTTCACAGGTCCATCACTATTCTTATCCCCAGGTTCCTTTTTTAGCAATCCTTGAGTATTTCTGTTCGTGTTTTCACTTGAGTTCTGCTTTGCTAAATTGACAAAACCGTTCTTCTTGTACAAGACCGAACCTGAATGACTTGCAGGAGACGAATCTTGTTTCTCTACCCCACGCATAGATTGGCGCACCGCATTATGAATGGACGCTGCAACAGCTGCTGCTGCACCCATTGACGACACTACAGGATTCGGGACTGCTTCACGGACTGGTGTAGGAGCCTCCTTAGTGGTAGGCGTCTCTGGCTGGTCCTGATCAAATGCTTCTGGCTGGGAATCCAACCACGATTGAACTCGAGCATTACTTTCTTCCAAGCTAACCTTGCGGGATAGTGGGTTTTCTTTTTCCTCCTCCACTGGTGGCGCAGCTGTATCGTTTTTCTCGTCTTCTTTCTTGATCCGGACACTTGGTTGACTAGACGCTAGGTGCGTTGTTTTGATTGTGCTTGTTGTACTCGAAGGTTTCTCAGCAGGAGTTGAGCGGGCAAGAAGTTGGTCCAGTGAGAACGCTCTTGGATTTGGAGCCCCTGAAGAAGAGTCAATAAAGAAAACATTAACATCTAAAGCACTGCCATTCATTTTAGACAGCCATGCCTCTGGCAACTTACAGGTAAGTGGAACAAAAGAACACTTCCAGTGGAAGGGGAGGGTTTCTGTAGGAGTAGCATATATCGGTTTCTGTTCAATGTTTCTGTACATAAAACTCTACGTTACATACGCTGATTTAAATTGTATCTTGTGCAGTATTCCCACTACATGCACAATGGTAACATGTTTCAGCCTTTTAAACAATGAAAATAAAATTTCATTGGAATCTCTCCAATTGTCCAGCCAATCAGATGGGTTGTGGTTCAACAATTGGGTTATTACAATGAAAGAACGATTTTATTGAACGAGGTTCAAAATATCTTCCATTTGAGGAAAGAAGGTCGATAATCCTTCACTCTTATCAGTGATCCCTGAGTACAAATCCGCTATTGTGGTAATAATGTTTTTGCAATTGACAATGACGCCTGATGATGTTTAACATTGCGTCCTGTGCACTAAGAAACTTTACACGAGGGGGAACTATTGCCTTTGGCGATCAGGACTGAGGTCAGAACAAGCAGAGAATAGAATGATAATTGACTTCCTTCTGACTGGCAATTATACAGTCAATAACCTTCTCAAACATCTACTAGAGACAGTCTTCGTAGGGATAAATTAACGTTATATTTTTCGTCAATATGAATCACATCAAAACAAAAACAAACCATGAAATGGTTGTTTCCTTCAACTTTCTCTGCCTACTGGTCACACTAACCCCTTCACAACTTGGTAACTCACCCTCTCCTATTTCTAACTACGTTAACCTGTCTATGCTCTGCTATTTGCGTGCATGACATTCCTGCGGCCTAAAGACGCCACACTTTCTGGACGCTGGGTGCAAGTTATTCGACTTGAAAAACCTCTTATAGGACTTGGACCAGTGCCCTGTGCTATTATCAGACTACTGTTCTTTCCTTGGCTGTTACAGTAAGCATCGAACACTCGCTACAGGGTGGTACTTACCTGCTTCCGCCTGTGGTGGGAAAATCATTCGGAAACGTGGTGGACCCTGTAACTGAGATGCATCAATGCGACCAACGGAAGCCATCATCCCTTGGAACATCGGTCCTTGCGCAAACGGAATATTTCCAGGATTAGCTGGCCGTTCTCCCATCTGATGGGGATTTACTGGCATGTTTTCTAAGGAAAGAAAATAAATATGCACTAACTAAATAAAGGTACGACGCACACTGCAACTACGTCCCAGAAAACTGTTAAACGTAAAGATACGTAAAGGTGTACCTCCAGTGGTCAGAAATTATTTGGTATTTTTTTTACTGTACTGACTTGAAAAGCCTCCGTCTATTTTTTGCTGTACGTTTAGTGTACTTAACGTAAAACCGTGTAAAGGAGCTCAAAACTGCACTACTGGGCGCCGACATGTTTGCCTCGTATTGAATTTTACAGTATCAACAACTGAATTTCACTGCTCCTTATCACGTCAATAATTGCCTCGTTCTGGAAAAAGTTCGTTAAAGAATCGCGTATAACTACGGAAAACTGCGCGAGACCAAAACTAACTTGGTATTTCGATTCCTTGAAACAAAATGAACATACATCGCATTCTGCTTCAATGGTACTTGGTTTCCTCTTAATCTCAATACTCTCAGATACATACACAGATACATACATACATACATACATACATACTTACATACGTAC
>JAAAKL020004277.1:0-21300 GCA_010016065.2 Carybdea cf. marsupialis auct. non (Linnaeus, 1758) | reverse complement strand
TTTCACTTCACCCGACTTGTGGCTCTAAAACAGATTTGTACCAAAAGTATTTGAGTAAAAGAATCTTGTTTTGTTGTGCTATAAGAATAACCAGGAATACTAATGCCATAATTCAAGGACATGAGGACCACACACTTCTTTCACTTCACCCGACTTGTGGCTCTAAAACAGATTTGTACCAAAAGTATTTGAGTAAAAGAATCTTGTTTTGTTGTCGGATAAGAATAACCAGGAATACTAATGCCATCATTCATCACCAAATTGACACTTTGTAAAATTACTTCCAAATAAATCTGAGGAAACGTCAGCAAGTTTTAAGAAGAATTTTTGACTTGTTCACGAGATTTCAGGCAAATTGTAGAGCAGTGGCACCCGAGGTAGATTGCAGCTATTTCCAGGCTTTCCTACCGTTTTATGCTGGCCTCTTTTATGTGTGCTCCAAAATTTTGAATTTGAAATTTGCGCACATAAAGTTTCGTACATCAGGAAAGGGATATTTGTTGCACAGATTATAATTGCAAAAAGTAGAGCAGCTGCAGACAGACTGAAGACTAGAAGATATCAGGAGATTAAAAGAAACGACGATTATATCAGTCGAAAAAATACTGGCCATTTAATATCAATCAACCATTCAATTGTAAATTTAATGAAAATTAATCAGTATTGATTACAATAATGATATATGAAGTTAATTAAAGACATATATTAGACAGAAAACTATGCTTCAGTGCATAGAGAAAATCTAGTGAGGTGTCTTGTGAATCATCTATATTTACATCGTTTTTCAAAATATTATGAATAAAATAAGATAAATGTAATTGAATGTTTGTGTTCTATGCATTAGTAACGTATCATTAAGTATAAAATTAAGGGGGGTGAACTTAATCAGTAGGGGTTGCATATGCCACCAAAGTAGCCACAGGCACGCATTTGTGTTTATGGTATTTTGTAGGATTTGCACCATCGCATGTCATCAAGCAACATACTTTGTAGGTCATATTCTACAAAATAACATTTCTTGGTGGTACGGCATAGCTTATAACACTTGATACTTGAAAGGTCGTGACGTGCATTAATTTTTTTTGTTTGTATTGTCATCCGTCATTTCTGATGGACCGTTTTAATAATTGGTGGATGTCAGATAGTCCATCGTTCACGAAACAAGTAATCTATTTTATACTCAAAATCATGTACATATGAACAGGCGCATAGACACCTGTTAAAAGTGGTAGAACAAAACTAAATGAACACGACCTCATTTTATGGGGGGGGGGGGAAGTAGAGGGGGGACAAGAGGGCAAGTCGTGATTTGCACTCGTTGATAAGTTAAAGTTCAGAGGACTGACACGCAAGTTAACGTAGTGAAGTCGCTTGATCTCTCAATTCTATATGCCTTAGTGCTTTTCTCTTCCACTTAAATTCAAATTTCAACGGTTGTACCGGTGTACCCAGATCGGCAATGTGCCTCTTCTCCTGAATAGTGCACCAAATTTCTCAATGCTACCTTTTTGTCTGCAAAGCACAAGACCAGCAGTTTCAGTTTTATCTCCCAAAAATTAATACAAAAATCATAAACAATGGATTTTCCGTGCTTCAGAGTTGGGGATCAGTAGTCTAAAGTGGCAGGTGGATGGTACGTAATATTATTTCCTAAGAACGTTAGCCTATTTAATGCTATGATGGAGTCTACGTGGTGCAAGGGAGGTTTTATTTCTTTTTCAAAGTTTTCTTTTGTGATCATGCAAAGTTTACATTTCTTACGTTTAGACGCCAGTGCTCTCATTCATGCTATTTTAACTAACAAAATCAGCTTCCCATCCTTAAATTGAAGCTACTCCTAGGTGCATAGCAATGCGGAACACTTTGTCAATTTAGGGGTAACATCTTTTTGGTCTCATCCTCCCCCCTTTGCATATGGTAGATTATTTCTGTTCAAATTTCCCCTTTACAAAACATTATCGGGCACACTTTACTCCCGTTGCTTACACACACTCATATCCAATTAAAGGCGACTACCTTATTCACCTATGACGAACTTCACGCCTCTAGCATTGTTGAACAGGAAATCAATTATCAAATATTCTACTTACGGCGAAGAAATCTATTTAACAGTTGATAAATACCAGGAAGGGGTAGAAATGGAAACCGAGTAACACTTGATATCACGTCCAAGCTGCTTAATCAGTTCCAATTTATATCAAGAAACTTTGTATTCTGCTGGTTAAAAAGAAATGGAAGTTATGACATAAGACACTGATTCATGTGCGATTTACAATTTTCTCTATACAAATCAGGTGTTCTCTATGTCTCCATCCTCACTCCCATACTATTTCATCATTCACGCAAAAATGCAGTCAGAAGAGAACTAGGTGATATATTGCTGTTTATCAGTTACAAAATTAGTTATGTGAAATAGAAGCGTCTGATATTAGTAAACTATGTTTGCAACTAAAGAAGTTGTAGCAGTGATACAGTACAATATATACATAGAAGAGAGAACATCGATTCGAGATACAGTGGGTAGTCGACACGTGAAGGCTACTAGTGACTGTGGTTTAATCTAATTCCCTGGATAGGTCGCTAAACCGATCAACTAATTGAGTACTCACATTTCTATATCGATGGGAGAGTTCATTCCTCATTTGTAATCAAGTCCTCTTAATCGTTGGCAAATCAAAAGCAAAATGAAATTTTATATAAAGAAATGGCATTTTATAAGGCAGGGCAATGTACACGTCCGATCTGATGTGAGTGTAGCAGACGTGACTCCTATTAATTTCAAAAGAACGTGCATGCAAGTATTATATTTGCCGAGTTGGGCCGTTTTCAAAAATGCAATGGATGAAACGTCCGTTAAGACCAGTTAGAAACGGATAATCAGATGGGTGTAGGGATTAGAATTGTTCCCTATTACAGCCTCTCTTAGACAAAAGTACTTGCTTGCTTCCATGGTCTACTTTTGCATAAACAAAATTAAAAAACTTGGATGAGTTCGATTCTTTTTTCAAATTGTTTCAAGCAGTGTGTATCCAAATGGGGTCGACTGTTTACTCCACGTTCAATTTGACTTCTAGGCTTTCACCTTTTCATCAGTACTACCTCCGAATAAAAAGTTTCCATTACATGCAACAGAAGCAAGTAAGAATACACTCGATTGAAGTCGCATTGATTAATAAACTTACTTAATGAAAGCAACGTCTCATGTTCGACGTAAACGCTGTGGTTTTGTCCGCCAAAGTATTATTTCATTCAATAAGCACACGTATGTTCAACTTTGTGGAGGAAGTAATCAAACGGCCTCGACAATAATGAAAGACTTGTACAGTGGTCCTCCTCAACAAACTTGTAGCAGTTCAACTATCAACCCATTTCACTATAGAAGGTTAGATAACCGTCTATTTCGTTCTACAAGGTGTCTAACTGGACTCCACTTTAAACTCGACAAATATAGAGTCAAAAAGTGGAACTCGATACGGACAGGTCTTGAGAGCCTTTCTGGTATAGGTCCCAACATGTGTATTTAACGCAAGTAAACAAATCGATAGACATTCAAATCAAAACTACTTTGTAGCAACTAAATGATCCTTGAACCATTTGAAAATATTGACAAACATGTCAGCTTCAACTTCGACGTCGCTAAGTAAATGTCCATCGGGATATAGCAATAGTCGGGATTTGACACCGCGTGTTTTCAGGTAACCGTAAAAATTTGTGGCTTGAGAAGGACTTATTCGTACATCCTCAGACCCAACGCACATCAAAAACGGTGTCTTAATCTTATCAACATCAAAAAGTGGTGATACATCTAGCATCTTATGATAGTCTTCCCTTTTAGGGAGAGTCTGTGACGTGTAAGGGAGATCGCACACTCGATAACACCAATCCTTAATGTCAGTGGCATCATTCATATCAGCCAAATTAAATGGCGAGTTTCTGGTCACAACAGAGCGAAAGAAATCAGGAAAACGAGCTGTTAAATGAGTCACGATGAATCCGCCATGAGAACCTCCATATGCAAATACATTATTGTAGTCCAAATCATAATCTTTGATTGCTTTTTCCACAATCTTCAGGCAGTCATCAGTATCCTGATACTTTATTTTTCCTAACAACGATTTCATGCTCTGATGGTCAAAGCCAATCGAACCCCTATAATTTACTAACAATACAGCGAAACCAAGACTGCACAATACTGCGGGATACAAGTTAAATGTATCTGGAAATATCATATGTGGGCCACCATGGATCCAAGCTACTAATGGTGGTTTATGACCACTAATTGGGGAGCGTGGAGTCAGTAATAACGACGGCAGAGTTGTATTTCCAAGAGGTACCTGTAGGACATGCCTTGCAATATAATTCTTATGCCTTGTAGATTTTTCTTTTTCGTGTATTTCCTGCATTCCGAACGGCGTGTCAACACGCATTGACTTGGTGTACTGAGAAATACAGTTTATGTAACTTTGACTCAAGCGGAGTAGCCTGAGCTCAGGAAGACTGGTCAAAGAATCAGCTGACATCAGCAGAAATTCTTTGTGCGCATCGAGAGGCATTTGGCTACCATTAGCCCTTGGCAGTTCTAATATTGTCACTTGCTTGGTCTCTGTACAAACTAGTAATGTACTCTTCGATATACCACGATAGGTTTGAAAAGCAACATACCACTGATTGTCTACTTCCAGCCAACATCTGGAAGCCAAGAACGTTATGAAGAGTGGAAACCTCTCATAACCATTCTCACAGCTGTCTTTCACCTCGTTACAAAGCAACGAGCTCGATCCTTCAAAAAAGTTATAGATCATCAATCGATCAAAGTTTCCATGACCACTGGTAGGATCTGCATGAAGGTAAACTAGCCTTGTTCCATCGGGACTTAACCTTGGATAGCCTACGTAGCCGTTCCTATCACTCAGGCATTCATAGATGTGTCTATTTCCTTGTCGTTTTACTTGAAAAATCATATTCTCTCTAGCTTCAGTAAACATTAATCCTGAGTTGTGGAGAGGATTGACCCAACCAACAAATATGATTGAATCATCTGGTCCCCAGATAGCTTGCCCTGGGGAGATATCTGAAGGGAAATCCTCGATCACTGTAAAAAGGTCAGAACTGAGCTCGTATGTTATTATACTTGGTCGCGATAGACCATCCATTTGCTCTCCCCAGTTCCCTTCAACTAAAAACTTGTCTCCTATGCTTGGCGTTGAATCCACGCTAAATTGCCTCGAATCGAAGAAAGATTGAGATTCCCTCTTCTTCTTCTCTGCAATGTAAACAAGAGCTTGATTATCATTTGACCACTGGAGAGAAGCAAATGTTCCTTTTCCATGAACCCGACCGTGTTTGTTTTCCTCAGTAAGATTTATACTTCGGACAAGTTTTGCCTGCGACCAAATTTCTAAGGAAAGAATGAGAAAAATAAAATTGAATTATTCGCGGAATTTGGTCAATTTTTAAAACTCTTCCTTCCAAAAGTTTACCAAGGATATGAAATAGTTACGAAATAGTGTACTGGCACTACTGTGCCACAACATTTTGCTATTTCTTGGATATTTTATTGTATGCCTGCAGGTGAGGAGGCAAGATGCAGCATTTCCTACCCTCGGAAATTGCCAATTAACAACACGACTAAAGAGAAAGCTCTATTTTGGTTTGAGGCAATTCGCTTTTAAGCCCCTCCTTCTGGAAATGTTCTGCAGAGATTATACCTGTATAGAGAAAGTTGCAGAAATCTTTAAAGCTTCCATTCAAGCCCAGGGTAAACAATGAAGAGGAAGAACAAGTAGAATTTGGAATCGATGTCCACACATAGAGCAAATCTGTCTAATAGCTTCTCTGAAGATAATGAGATGTAATCCCACCAAATCAATTATAGAGTTGCATGGATATGGACTTTAATATTTGGCGGTAGCGGAATGGAAGCTTATACGGCGACTACAGAAAACAAAGTTATAATATCATCAAAGTTGCCAGAGATAGATTAGGAAAGCAGCACGCCTTGGTAACTAAAGCCCGTAGTTCGAGCACCAGCGGTTATATAATTTCAGTTTGGTACGCTTATTTTTAATTTTCCTAAAATAATATAAGGACAAAGTATACTTGACAAAAAAAATCTGATTTTGTATATTTTCAAAAGATTATCGCTTTTGAATTCCTTGAAGCGTAATGATAAAAATTTACGGCAGGATTCTAAAAGTTTTGAGGAAGCAAGAAGACCATTTTTCGAGCCAGCGTTGGGTAGAAACATAATATTGATAGCTAGAGAAGAGATCATGCGCATTTGGGATTCCATAAAAACGGCTGCTATGGTTATGGTGTGCGTACTATGACAACAACTCCCATCTCCGTCAATATATGGGTCACGGGCTCGAATCTCGTTGTTGACCTAATTTTATATTTTTCTAGTATCTAGTCAAATATTATTTTTCCTGTAATTTCTAAAATTTGGCTCCGTAGTCAAGGGGGACATCGGTTAGCAGAGGCGCTTATAATCGAGATAGCGTTTTTACATTTGAGCGAAAGCTTGGTACATTTCTAAAACGAATTTCTAATTACGCCGAAAGAACAATGGCCTAGATGATTTAATAAGTTAAGAGCTAAGGAAAATTGTATAATCTGCTGCTTGTGTTTCGACAAGCGAAAAATTATCAACATAAGCAGAAAAAGGCTTTTTTTCTAACCTAGATACTGGTCTTTTCCATTTTTGTTTTCTATGTCCCTGATAACAGCTTTCCATTTGCCATCAGGTGAATAAGTTTGTATGACCACTCCATGTAACTCGGAAACAAACGGGAATTGTTTTACTCCTCGCAAAGGATTCTGGGGAAAAATAGAAATGATAGCGATAAAGAGAACAGTACCAACAAAATCTCATCTTGAAGGCTGAGTTGCGAAGATGAAGGGTAGGAGTTAAAATTATATTAAGCGAAAGGGTTCCTTAAGTATATTTTAAGGAAGTTTCCTGTAACTTTAATAGTTTTACGTCAGTGTTAATCTCGCGTATTTGTAGGTAGAAGGCTGTGTAAAGTGTAATATTTTGCTCACACTTTACAAAACTCCTAGACAAAAAATATTAGGCTCAGATGCAATATCTGTTGACAAATTAAATCTTTGTTAACTAAATTTAAGTTTTACATCAGCGAAAGCAGTTGAAATACAGTTCAGATAATCCAAGAATAAAATGCAAGGTAATCCAAAGATATGGAGGAGCAATTTATTTGATCCAAATTCTATGTAATAAAGGAAAAATTAAGCCTGTATCTAAACCCCATAAATTAAAATACTTTTTCATGAAGCCTTTTTCGCAAAACCTTCTGATACGTTACTAAACAAAGTCTCTTGTAAAAACGGCTGATGTCCGAGTGGCGACTGGTACACGCTTTTTGACTGCCAGTTCTCTCAAATTGGCGGGCGGGGAAGTTTTATCTACGTAGCCCTGTACTTATGAATTAAAAATTTGATACCTGGCTGTCTGGGTTGATATTTGATTATTCCTCGGTTAAACGAGGGCCAGTTCGGATTCAAAAAGTACGATCTGGCGACAGTTAGGATAATCAAGGCTCGGGTTAATCGAGGTCATGATCTACTAAAAACACACTGTGTAGTGAACCCTTTGGTTACTGGTTACATACGATTCACTTTTCTAACACACTGCATTTTGATTTTATATGTGATTCCTTACTTTCTATTGACGGTTTTCCGGAAAAAACAAGTCTTTCATTAAACGACTTTAAAAACAAAGAAAATACATCAAATCATATGACGGCACATTAAGATATACAGTACATTTTATTAAAATATGTAACTAATAAAGTACGATAGAACGTCCCACTTAGGAATCACAATAAGGGTGACCATTGTTGCAGTTTATCTTGTTTACAATGTCTGTCTTACCTTCCTTCGCTGGTGACCCACATCACGAATTGTGTAAAACCTTTCATAGTGACGACCTGTATTCAGTTCAAGATCTTTTTGTTGAAAAGTCGCGGAGCATGTCAGTTCGTTGTCGCAGATGGCATCATTATCCGCACACTCCGTTATTGACAATATTTGGCCGCTATTTATTATAGGGGACTCGGCAATTGCTTTGTAAGTCAGACATGCTTCATTAATGGTGACACTCCATGGCTTTCTGACGTTTATTTCCTTTATTTGCTTCCTTTTAGTTGGCGGCTTCTCTTCGTCTACAACGTAAATTGAATATACATGCATTTATGACATAAGCGAAAAGGTTCTTAAAACTTTGACGGCTCTACACGAGAAAAAGATCTTGCTGGCAAGCAGTTTGAACACCATTTTGCTCGGGCTTTCACCACAGCTGATTCTGATGGTAAAGTGCTTGGAGGATCTCACAAAGGATTTAGACCCAGAGACCTGGCCAGAAAGCAACATACAGGAGCGGACACTCGGTAGACTTTCGGGGAAGGAGGAGGGACGTCAAACTTTTACCCTGTCTTCATGGGTTTTCCTATTGTTTTATAGCATTAAATAGCTGAAGTAACTGTGAATATTCGAGAAGAATTTAAATTCTCTTACGAAAATTTGCGACTTCTGTTAATTTCTATTGTTTGAAAATATTTCTTATTTTAAAGAAAAACTATTACGGGGTAAACTACCACCTCCCCAAACTTTCTGCCTCTGCAAATACTAGAAAACACCAGCGTTATCACTTGCAAATTTTAGAGAAATGATTTCAATCTACTGATTTTGACCTACCCAATTGACACTTCTTAAGATTGTGTGAAAGTGAAAAAAATTTATGACCTTGAAACTTTCTGAATTTTAGTTATAGAAATTTTTGCAGCTTTGTCGAAAATGCGGAATTGATAGGTGGTAGGGGTGGCATATTTGCAACGCGTTTTTCCTAAAATACCCAATTCCATGTATCTCTCTGAATGGTCTTTTTTGCAACAAGAACTCATTGCCATTGACGCTGTGTAGAAGTTAAATACAATATGTGAAAAGTGCAGACAAGCTGTACATCATTTTATTCTGACGTACAACAAATGGTCATTGGATGAGTAGGCCTAATTTTCTACAAAGGCCAATTTTTTTGTTGAACTTGATTTTTTCGAATTGTTCACTAACACCATGATAATTCCTTTGCTTCTATTAGTACCTTTTCATTGAATTAGTTTGATTATCTTTTTTGCAGAGCATTAGCCTTTTCTATACAAGTATGTCTGTGGTTTTTCTGATATGTTTCTTGAAATAGCCTGTTAAAAACAGCATCCTTTTTAGAGTCACTACTTTTAAACGATTTACTGTTTGAAAAAGATCAGGTAAAATTGTGTTTCCACATCAATGTATGCCCAAATTTAGGGTAGTATAAAAAAATAAAAGTGGCTTAGAAGAAAGCCCAGTGGAGAGCAGAACAAGAAGAAGTCAAATTCTATTCAACCTCGGAACGAAATGCTGACATTAGTAGATTTCAGATGACACTATCTTCAAACTTTTGGGTTAATTTTGTTCATTACATGTCATTCTATAATCTAGTGAAGTTTCATGGTCATTTATAAAACGGTTTGGAAAATGCGAGGGGAAGGTAGATTGCCCCCAATACGTACAAGGACCAAATTTACCCCATGCAGAATAGGGTTATCTTATGAAGAGCCACCTTTCAAAGGGTTTGCCAAATCGTTTATGAGGATTGAAAATATATAAAATCTTAGGCCTACTAGGAACCCCCTATCGTTTCATCCGATAAGCAGAGACAGAGATCCCCAACGGAAACGTAAGCTCCAGGTGAGGGGGGGGGGGGCAGGAATCATTAAGATTACTTATCTTCGGCAAATCATCTCTTTCTTTACAACATTTAGTTCCCAACAAAAACATCACCCCCGGCCTGCGTCAGGCTAACAACCAGAAACCTTTGTACAGCCAGGGAACGATAGCTTACTTGGTGATTGCTTTTAGTCCTATCAATACTAAATCAGACATTGACGACAATCAAAGATGGTCTACAATGACGCAATGATCGAATCAAGCAGAATTTGATGACTCGCTGTGAGTAACCAAAAATTGATGATATCGCTTTAACGGGATTGCTGATTCATGACTTGTACTATTTACAAGCTACTGGTGTTTCGTTTCTGCTCAAAATGGTAAACATTCTTTCTAAACTCGATTGTATAAACAGATGCGTATGTCTAAACATGCTGTGTCATGCTTCGCTCGCAGGGAAATCTTTACTGTGAAAGAGAAACGCCAATATGGTAACTGCAACACAGACATATTTTCGTCTTGTTAAAGACTTTCTAACACCCCCTGGCCATTGCTTACACCGAACTCTGATATGTTTAAGAAGGGTATTATGTCGACACTTGATTTTGACTTGATACAACCCAGCAATGGAATGGTATTGTATATACATTGTGTCTTGATTAAAGTAGCTAAAACCGAACAAGAAATGTAACGACAGGACGCGCGGGTATCTATTAGTACATAAACAAGGGAGGTAATAGGGAAAGGGGTACAAATCAAATTCAGGCCGAAATGAAAATTGCCTGTAAGAGTTCTCTAAGGCAGGGAAAATGTCCCTCGATCAAACTTACTAAGGACCTACCTTGACGCATTTCAAACCTCATAAAGATTATTATGTATTAAGATGTATAGGATACAGATGAAAATAGCCACTATTAGCTTAGTTTGTGTCCTTGTAGATGATCGCAATGATCTAGCTCTCGCTTGCGCCATGATTCGTGTTTTGAAAGGGATAGAAACTCGCAAGCAAAGGAATTGCAGGATCTAAAGATTCGCGACTAGAGTAGGCCTATATATATATATTAATACTAATAAATCATTAAAATGATATTGTTTATCAGTAAGAGCAGATTAAATAAAAATGAAATTAAAACCTTTGGCAAGGCTACGGGCTAATACATTTTAGGTATCTTGCATCCTCATAGTAATGAACATTTTCAGAATATTTGGCCTGATGATTAATGATCGCCTACTTTTAACTACTGAATGCAATGCGATGCAAAAGTAGGTTAAATATTTGAGACAGAGGTGTTTGTTCAAAATGCTTTTAAAGAAATGCAATTTCATGAAAACTCCACGGTACCAACTACCTGCTTAAAAAACAGAGAGAATAAGCCGAATGTCAGAGCAGAAAAAAGGGACGAGGCAAGGAACGTCCTAGTATAAGTCACATGGCCTGTATTGACAAAGGGACGTTTAAGTGCTGAGAATTAATGACCTTGATATGTTGAGGATATATGAAATTAGTGACCAGCAGTCAATGAAAATGCCAGACAAATGATTTTAAAATCAAGTAAACAGCTGATTAAAGATCGACTTGAGATAGATTTGGTGGTCCTTAACGCCGAAAAGTTCTTCGTTACCAAATAATTTGAGAAACAAATTGTTCAATGTTACTGACATTGACAAACAGAGTACGTCCTCTTTGATAAAGGAATGCTTTATCACAAATGTTCTTATCCATGATTGCGCATCATCGAAGGAAGCATATTGTTTGAAAGATGGTACCATCCTACTACTAAGATAGGAAATTTCAAAGGTGAAAATTCTTTACGGCATCGAGAATCGAAGCTACGGCATTCCATTGCGGCAACAGCGATGATTCTGCTATGCATTACGAAAGACAAATAGAAATTCTACTGGTTATATTTTGCGTCATTACGGAATCAGTAACGTGAATGGTAGGGTCGTGCATTTAGAGAGATGCTTGCACCAACCTCATAAAATGGTCTTCTCCGGTTGTAGCTAAAATACTAAATCATATTTGTATCTAATGAAAAGGTTTTCTTGTAGTACCATGCGTATCCCGCCTCCTCCAACTGAAAAGATCTCCCAAGCTTTCCGAGCTTGGAATCGGCTGAAAGAAACTTAAGTCAGAACTTCTTCTACCAAATCCGTACCCGGATCATTCTAGGCTGAATTAATTATACTTAACCTCCACATTGCCTCGTCATTATGATTTTAGCCCTCTGCTTCTTCATCGAATGTTAAAATATGCTTTCTTCAACTATCAAGAGCGTGAAATTTTTACACAAAAGAACTTTGTAAGGTGCTTGGTCTTTCGGACAGGGGGAGAGCGGACGTAGAGCACTGCAAATTAAGATATTAATAAATTGTTTAATGTTACCCACAGATCAGTCTTTAATGCTGAAAGTTTGTCGTTTGGTCAATAAGACAAGTGCTTTCAGACTTTTAGATAATCAGCTACAAATATTTGTCCTGTTTTTGTCTGGTTATCGGTCAAGGGATTTCAATTATCGTTCCGTTTTGCAGTTTAACTGTGACTCAGGTCGCAACACGCAAGCGTTACTTTAGTATTTATTACCGAGAGAATATCACCGCCGTAAACTATCGGTATCTTTTCCTTTTAAAATTACTAACCTCTGAGATCTGACAAATAAGGAGAGTATTATAATTACGGGAGATGGGAAAATTGATAATCAATAACTCAGTCGTTTTTGTCGTACCAAGTCAATGAATTCGATGGCCTCAGAATCTGACGTTTGTTTCTTTACTACTTATTTACTGCTCCCCTGTTGTTGTAGTCAATAATCAATATTCGTGGCAGTTTGTAAGTCACAGCATTCAAGGGAGCGAAATAAGAATCTCTTGCCATGCTGATAATTAAAAAACACAATCCTTTGTATGTTAAAACGGGTGAATAAAATAGAGGCACATAGAAGAGAATTGGTACTGCTTTCTCAATATGCACGATCTTTGCAAAGTACAATCATTTTCGTGTCTTGAAACAATTAGCCAAATGGGAGACATTTCCAATAAGAACCAAGATAGTATTTATGATCAAAAGGTCATCAGTGGCCACCTACGCAGATCATTGTGTCAAAAATGTAGTACTCACAGTTTCATCACTGTCTTACTTCTGGATATTCCTTTAACAATAGTAAATTGTACTGTGGAGCACAAGGGGGGACATCAAAAGCTCCAAGCCGAGTAGATTCAGTTGTGAAAAACCGAGAAGAAAATAGAATCAGGGAGATTGAAAGCTACTTAAATAGATATGAAAGACATGCGCAGTCGTGGCCAAAAGTTTAGGACCACCCAACATAATAAGCCACTATTTGAGCACACTGAACTTCAGAAAGTGATGAATTACCCATTTTCATTGATTTTCAACAACTCTTAAACGAAGAAAAATCAGGCATAAGATGGTGTTTACTGCTTAAAGGACAAGTAAAAAGTGGTTACAATAGCCTGGCAGATGACTGACGTTATCTGAAGCAATAAATTTGATTTCTGATGCAATCAGTGGGTTCAGGAGTACAAATGCCAATTTTAGATAGATGGTCCTAAACTTTTGGCCACGACTGCACAATTCTAAATGAGGCAGTAGAATGTTTGGTATTGCAGGGGAAAACCTAAGAGAACAGGTTGTAGATAGGCAGAAGAAAATATCAATAATTTATTTACCCTGGCAATAAATTGTAAGAGATGGAATTTCATGGTTACCAAAGCATGCACTTTAAGGGCACATGAAGAGAGAGATATGAAAAAGTTTTATGGTATCATTAGTATAATTCAGCTAACAATAGCAAAAGGTTAAAACGATAGAAGAGAAAAATTTGGACTTCGAAAAGGGTTTAGGTTTGGATTATAAAAGACTTTCATGGATAAGAGGTTCGAAGTTGAACAGCGGGACCAAATGTTAAAATCGTAGAGCGAAACAATGTGACCGGTGGTCTTACTGTGCCCAGAAACATGAGAATAAGAACGACTCTTAAGACGCTCCTTTCTCTTAATATGGCAGAGGTCCCAGTAGGTTCGTAAATACGAGTGAGAAGATGGCAGAGTCTACCCTAAATAAAAAGCATCAAAGCTTTAAGACTTAAATCGGCATACGACACTCTAAAAATATTTTGGATCCTATCCCTAAAAGTAAAATAGTTCCTTAGAAGAAAACAAAACCAATATTCAGTGATGTATTTTTAATTTCTACGTTGATTTAACAAAGCATGGTCATTAATGAGGTAGCATTTTGTTACTTCTTTTCTACTATAAAGTATGGCACCCTTTGAAGGTGTTTAGTACGACTACGTATCAGACTTATTGGAAAGAAATTCATATCCTAAGATTTTCATATGAGAAGTAACTATACAGGCCATATGTATTTTTGATGTTTACGATCTGTTTTACTTCCTCTTGACTGACTGTTATTACCACTTCAATGCTGGAAAGTACGCACTTTTATATAACCCACAGACTGTTACTATCAAATGGAGGTCTCCAACCTTGAATATTCTTAACATGTCTAATGTATTTCACAAATAGTGTATTGTTGTTTGCCAATTGCTGCAGATGACATTAAAGTCATACTCAACTTTACATCATTGCAATGAAAGAGTACATACTGCAGTCAGCTGCTTATCTAATGATTTCAGGTTTTCAGGTTACTTATTGCTCAGAAATTCTTTCATGCCTGCAGCAGATTTATTATCATCCAAATAAAACTTGTGTTTTATGATTGACTTTAATCTCTCCATACCTAATAGGTGCATGCTCATTTCATTGTGAATCTTTCAAATACTTTTAAACGGGGTCATTCAAAAAGTGCGTGCTCTCAGATTTGTTGATTTCTGATCAGTGAAATGAAGACAGACAGGACAGTAAGTTATCACTTTGAATTTGTCATCAGATGACACTACTGCTTACGTTGCTACAGTAAACTTGCACATTTCAATGACTTTTTTAGGCAGTGTATCCTGTTCTTTCAACAAGGAATAAGATCACTGAACTATATACCTAAACAGAATATTAATCACATGATTTAGCAGTGCGATAATTGTTCAAGTGAATACTATCTTTTGCAGAAGTATCTGTAGTAAAATAAATGACTGATTCTTAGAGACCTCCTGGGACTCTTTTGTCAGTTTTTAATTCTTCCCACTTTGAGTTAATCGATTTCGAAATGCCTGTAGCATAGGAAATTCCAGACTCTGATATCGACATGAAAAGAGGGGATATGTCAATATTCCAGGTGCATAAAAGGATTTTAAATTCATGGTTCTTATTGTTGTTGAAACAAGGAACGGCATCCAAAATTCTTGAACGTAGAACTTGCGGTTTTCGTTTAAACTTGACCTATTGACTAAACAGAACTTAAACTAACGACTCCATTTGAATATTAAAGTAAACTATCATAACAGTACATGGGATTCCCGTAATTTAAAATCATGTTTCGCTCACCATGCTTCTAAAGGGCAGCATTGTTTAGTTTTACATTGTACACTGATCTTTTATGTAAACAATGAGAAACAAATGTTTTCAGAGCGAATCAAATATTAATGGTTGGGGCATACAACTATGGTCACATTCGACGCAAATACGTAAAAAAATCTAGAATGATAAGGCCGGCAAAGGATATCGCGGACGAATGAAATTGGTAAGAGATTGTTGGAACTGTATAAGAGTGTGTTCAATTTTGATTAGTATCTGTAATAAGCTTACACCAATTTATAACTGTGTTTATACAAGCTTGTAATAGATATTAAATAAATATAATATGTACGACTAATTGATAACTAGCTTAAAATTAACATCTATCCTACTTTTCAAGGCTTAGCATCAGTATTTGGCCTTTACTAGTCGCATGTGGTTATGATGAGAAAATGTGTTGAAGATACATCAACATTAAATCTCAAAATTGCTGACATCATAGTTACCATTTAAACCAGATTCTGTTGTTTCCTGTGTGTCGGGGATTCCAGAATGAAGTCCTGCTCGTAGACCTCGATTAGCAGCCAGGTATGTCCATGTGGAGAGACCATGCATCTGCAGGAGGTTGAAACGTTTTACCGTTGAGATGCTCATCCTGTTACATGAGATATAAAATGGCCTTTACTGTGTATTCATCAAGATATAAGACTTGTCTTTGCCCCAGTGATTGCTGATGGAATGCTGGCGTAACTCTCTGGTGGCTGTATTAAGGAAACTCAGCCTATCAGAATATGATATGCAAGGTGCTGTGACACAAAAGCCATATACAACAATAGTCTATGCTTCAGAGGAAACGGATCACGTGGGCATTATTTCTTGTTAGCACTCATCTGACCCTGAAAGTATTCTAATGCATTGATGGTGTAGCTTTTGAGCATTACTGAGTTAACTAGTTTGCATTTTCGCTCCGAAGACAGGCTCGTATTGTTAAGTCAGAGCAGCAAACAAACTTCGTATTACTACGGAGTACGGCATGAGGTCTTACACTATTCTAGTGTAAGCTTTTGATATATATTTCTGTTGGCGAGGTAGTGGTGACTCGTACTACAGTCTATGACTCTATAAGGATACTTCCCGTGTCGGTGCATCTCGACAGCTTGCTGCCTTGGAGGTTCGTGGTTGACAGAACAACTTAAACAGTGGTGGCAGGGGTACAATATTTTAACGCAAATGACCGACATTGGAGTGAAACTGCAAGATAACATCCACATGTTGTGTTATAGGAGGTATACCTAGATTTGGCATGGGGTAAGTTGTTAGTATTTCTAAGTGTCGGACCATTGAGGAATAGACTAGTTGGAAGTTGTTAGAAGAGTTTTTCTCTAGAGAATACTTCTGCAGTTGGTATGTATGCATGTAAGTATTTCCCATGAACATCAAAAAACTGTTTAAAAATGTCCATTAAAATAACATTGACTAAACTAAACAGTTACAAAACTATGCAAAGATAAAATCTACTTCTAATAAAAAACACACCCAATTTAAAAAAGGACAGGGATAACATTACAAGGTATCATTAAGCTCGTATCCATTAAGATCCTCGCTAGTGATGTGTAAATTAAAGGAAAGAATATCAAAATGAAATTTGGAATCACAAACACCCACCCCGTGCCACCCTTACATCGGCCCTTGCCACTAACAACCTAATAGAACATATAAATTTTATGTTCTTCTTCCGGATATCTTTTAAGAAACTTTCTTCTAGTTCGTGTTGTTCATGGGCTTCAGCTCCATTTGTAAAGTGTCCCATAGTTGAGGTCCAAGATACGACGAAACTTTTTGTTCCATATTTGTTCTCCGCAGAGGGAGGTGTAGTTTATAACTGAACTTTCGGGTTATTCGGTTTGGGTTGCTGGAATTAAAGTCTATTTGGTGTACTTTGGAGCGAAACCTTTAAAAAGGTTGAAAGCATGTACACCCAGAATCTGATCGACTCTGTGTTTTGTTGGCAGTCATTTTATTTATTTTATTTATTGAGTTCATTGATTCTAATATGTGCTGTGTTCTAATTTTAAGCAATAACGAATACATTTACTTGGATTGACTGAACTTTATTCGACATCCTTTTCTTCAGCATGGGACACCATGCAGTTTATCCATAGTCGCAATGAGGTTTAATGAGGAAATTTGATAGTAATCTACGCAGTAGTTCAAAAATGTTTTTTTGCTATACAGAAATTTTAGTTTTCCATTGATTTTACGAATTGATTCCATGGGTTGCGTCTCCAGGGAGGGACTCTCCAAAATCAAAATCCAAATTGCATCCAAGATAAGTAACCGTTGAATGTTGTTTAATCTTAGTATTTCCCCTTTGTTATGTCAAGAGCTTTTTGGACTCCACAACCTTTTCTTTTGAAGGGATTTTTTTTCCTTTTTCTTTCTCAAGGTGAATGCATAATTCGTTTTCGATAAAGCTATCATAAAGGGAGTTCAAGTTCCTATTTAACATTCTTCTATTTTTGTCAATGTTTTTATCGCTAAATAATAAACAAGAGTCATATGCATATAGAAGAAGATCACAATCAACTGCCCGAGAAATATCGTTTGCCTACAAAAGAAAAATGAGAGGACGGAGAATTAATCCCTGTGGGACTCCAAAAGAGAAGCTACCAAGTAAGATAAACAAGTATTTGTGGTTTGCACGAAAACCAGACTGGTGTTTATACAATGTATAAGTTTTGTCTAAGAACTTTGTTGCCTGACCATGAATAATTTTTCCTAAAATCTTTGATAGCTGTGGTAGTAGAGAGATCGGTTGATAGTTTTCGGCCTCCTGCATGCACCCGCTTTTCAAATTGTCATGAAATTCGGAAGGTACAATTGATAGATTACAAATATCGGTAATAGGGTCTGCTAAAATAGAAGCACTATCTCACAAAAAAGTCCATGTTACATTATCTAACCCTGTTGATGTGGATGGTTTATTTCTTGGAGGAGATTTTGAACGTTGTTAATAATTGTGATTATTTGAAAAAGAGTTTCTTCGGGATGAAAACGACATTTATATAGTACTTCTTTACACTTTCTATATTGTGTGAAACTTCCTTTAGCTTATTTAGTGGCTCTGTAGGCAATCGCGATAAAAAGTCATTGAAATTATATGTACTTGTTTTGTCATCAGTTGATGGACCACTCTTACTGGTTCTTTTTAGGCTAATTTGGATGCCAATTCATTACCCGAAGGCAATCCGAGACTTTTAAGACTCTGCCATAGATGCTTAGTATCCCCTATATTTTCGTTGAGTTTATCTCTGATTAAGGATTTCTTTTTCATTCTTATTAAGTTTACATCGATCAGGGAAAATGACGATGACGCTTCAGCCCTAATTGAAGCTTGAGTTGTTTTCGAGTATCAGAATATAAACATCTAGTCATTCTTCTGAATCTTTGCTATCCATTATCATCTTAAATATTTGATTTTGACTTGCAATAGTAACCAGTAAGAGTACATATTCGGATCCAAGCCGTACTACGCAGCAGAAAACTGCACTTAATGTTTCTATGAGCCAAATAGGGTGTTCGCACATGCGCAATGTTAGAGGATTCTTTGTAAACGATAAGCATCCCTACTCAGACTATTTCTTCGAGATACTAAGGACGAGAGGGAGGGGGTGGGACAGTGTTATTTGCTATTTTAAGGTCATACTACGATATTTGTTCTATTCTAAACATTTTACTCTGTACCTATCTTGTTAATTAGAGTTATTTCCTCTATCTTGTAGAATACTGTGATCCCCTTTTCAACATGCAAAAGCTTCATTACTGCAAAGAAGCATCTTTAAATCAGGGTGCTTGTAAATTACCGTAAAGCTCTAACCTTAACTTTGAAATGTTCAGAGAAGGATAAGCTTGTGTATTGGCAACCAATGGATATTACAAATCATTTACGGTACACTCTGAGAAATTTCAACTGTCTACTAGTTTTTCAGCTGTTAAATGATTCCTGAGGTAAAACTGTGTACAGTATTGTGATGTTAATTTTATCACAGGCCTCCTTGATAACCCTAAGATATTCTGAGGTTTCCACTTTCAACCTCTTAGCTCAGTTATTGCTCGCTCTCTCTCCATCTAATCCAAATGAGCAACATCTTCCAGAGCTAGTCTCATTCCTTTGCAATTGAGAATACAACACATCAACATGCAGCATAACAGAATTAAAGAAAATGTGAAAAGTAACAAATTTTTGGTGGCTCCATGTATAGCAACATTGCCATTGCATATTTTTCACTATATAATTAGAGCACGCAAGCAGGGTATCCTTGTTGAAGTATACAGTCTGAACAAGACAAGAAGAAAAATTCCATTGAGTTGGTACTTGTCTTGGAAGCCTCCTTTAGAAGAAAATAATCAAGAACTTTAATCCTTTGGAGGGAATGCAAAAAGAATATTGTAATTCCTTGCAGATTAAAGATAAATCATATTGCTGTTACACTACACAGGGCCTGTTGAAACATCAGGTTCAACTGATGAGTATAAAAATTGTTGAGAACTTATGTTATCACAAACAGTGAACAGCAGTTTCGTTTACAGTTGAAACCATGATTTGAAGACATTTTAGTTAAGCCTCGTTCCCATACCGACATATGTTACATGTGATCACTCTTGCAGTTTATGTTTGATTTTTCTGTCTGAATAAAAGATATCTTGATCAAAATGGAGTGTATTTCCTTCTACTCGTACCCAACAACAATTAAAATGATGTGCTATTTGATATTGTACCTCAACAAAAACTTGAACACCACAAGCCCCACTAACTAAAACTCTCTCATAGCACTGGACAATAAGTTTCAATTTATCTTTGGCACTTGGTAGCATATCTGACAAACATTAAGATATTATGTCAATACTATTTTTTGTAGTACCATCTGGAAGGGGCAGAAAATTCTTTGCCAACATACTTAAACACTAGCGTCTTGTACCCCATTTGACACATATGTCATCAGACACGAAATCCAAGATATTGGAGTCTCTGTATTGTCCCTTATCTGGTTCTTCAGGAATTGGTACATCATGTTAAGAAGTTCACTCAGGATTTTTTTGATACATGTGCCTTTGAATAAAGTCACTTTTTCCAAATATTCCTTAAGATACTATCTAATGAAAACGCAATAACAACAAGCCCAAGAAATACTCCTGGGGCCTCTGACTCCCGGTATTCATCAAACCCTCTAAGTGAAGTTCAAATGCACCACAAAATTCACAGTCTATTATTATTGAAAAAATGTGGCTGTTGTGATCAAACCTCCGTGTAATATTTGATGGTCATTTAGTTACACCCCTCACTTAACTGTTGGGTAACATTTGACTGTCCTTATAAGGCAAGTTTCAAACAACTTTCAACGTAAACAACACTCTATGTGTGCTCCTGGGCTTTACAAGTAAAGTGCTTCCAATAACCTATACCTTGGATTCTCCAAGCTAGCTCGAGCTCCTCAAGTGGTACTTTCAAATAATAAACTGGGAAAACAGTATGTTTTCACTTACTCAGTGCATCCAGTTAACCAAGTATAATTTCAATACCATTTACTATTTAAATTTTTTTTACACCTTTTGCTTCTCAAGTGAGACATATCTCTGCGTAGGCGTTTGATTTCATTTTCTAGTGTGCCTAGATTTACAAATACAGTTTAACTTTCCTATTGTAGTCTGGATAAGCGCATTTAACGTTGTTTACAAATGATGTTTCAAATGTAATGAAAGCTGCAGTGAAGGTTGGAAATTTAGAGCAGCAGTATCAGACGGGGTTACGTGATGTCCTCTGCCTTGTTTAACCTCTAAAGTGACGTGATAATAAAGTAAATAAATAAAAAGAGTGGAGTTACTATTCGCGGAAGAAATGTGAGTAACATCAGATATGCTGACGATAATTAATTTATTGCAGATTCTGAAGTTAAGCTGCAGACATTGGTAGAGAAAGTAGTGGGATAATATTGGATTCAAGGTGTGACACAGAAATAAAATGAAGAATTGGAATAGAAAAGAGCGCGTTCAATAACATCAAAAAACTGGTTACCAATCGGAAGTTATCGATTAGGTCTGGGAAAAGATTCATTAAGGGTTTAGTTTGGTCTAAGCTGCCCTATAGAT
>JAAAKL020004276.1:0-21300 GCA_010016065.2 Carybdea cf. marsupialis auct. non (Linnaeus, 1758) | reverse complement strand
GACGGTGATGATGATGATGGTAATGACGATGATGATGATGATAATGACGATGATGATGACAATGACGATGATGATGATGATAATGACGATGATGATGATGATAATGACGATGATGATGAGGATGGTAATGACCATGATGATGATGATTATGACGACGATGATGATGATGATGATGATGATAATGACGATGATGATGATAACAATGATGATGATGATGATGATGATAATTTGACAACGATGATTATGAAAATGATAAAAATTATATCCATTATTGCAAAGAAATTATATGAACGTCTGGAAGTTCAAGACCTCTTGCCTGAATAGCAAAAAGGTTGCAGAAAGAAGTCTCGTGGTACGAAGGACCAACTATTAATTGATAAATGTGTAATCTGCAACTGCAGAAGAAGGAAGACCAACTTATTTATGGCTTGGGTTGACTTTAGAAAAGCCAATGATATGGTGCCACACAGCTGGATGTTGAAGTCTCTTGAACTCATCAATGCCTCTACGAATATCATAAGTCTTCTGATAAACAGCATGAAAGATTGGCAGACTAACTTGTATTCAGGTCAATCATCATTAGGTGTGGTGAATATAAACAGAGATATTTTCCAAGGTGACTCTCTTTCCCCCTTACTCTTTGTCATTTCATTGATTCCTTTGACCTTAGTGCTACGCAAAGTAAAACAAGGATACTCTTTTGGGAAAGAAAAACCAAAACTGAACCATTTGCTGTTTATGGACGATTTGAAATTGTATGGAAATAGTGAACATGACATAAACTCTCCTTTAAAGACAACGAAAATAATAACACAGGATATAGGGATGAGGTTTGATATTGATAAATGTGGTTGTTTGGTCTTTAAAATGGGGAAATAATCTAAATGTGAAGGAATAGATCTGGAGAGGGAGTTGTTGTTGATGAGGTTGAAGTAGAGGGCTATAAATACTTGGGAATAATAGAAAGAGGCGACATTTCCCTCGACGAAATGAAGAAAAAAAGAATGAAGGAATACACCAAGAGAGTGAATGCAATAATAAAATCTAAGCTGAATGGAAGAAATGTTATAAAAGCAATCAATACATGGTCTGTACCAACAATACGATATAGAGCGGGGATCATTAACTGGACTGTTAAAGATCTAAAAGCAGTTGACAGGAAAACCAGATGATTACTGACTATGTATGGTGTCTTGCAGCCAAGATGTAATTTTGAAAGATTATAAGTTCCAAGAATCGTAGCTTGAAGAGGACTAATAAGTGTGAGAGACTGCGTTGATGAAGAGATTTTAAGCCTTTTGCATTGTATTATTAGCAGCTCAGAGAAGTTGCTTCAAGTGGTAAAGGATAAACTTCAAGTAGAAAGGACAATTAATGCGTTTTTAGTAAAGGAGACAACAAGTTTAAGACAAAATAAATGGAGAATAAAAGCACTTCATGGCCAGTTCCTCAGAGAAACAGAGGAATACACAAATGGAGAAAGATGGGAATAGCTGAAGAGAGGTGGGCTGAAACTTGGGACTGAGAGTCTAGCTCGTGCTGCACAAGAGCAGCCTTTAATAACTAAGTCAGTTACCTATAGTACTGACAAGACGGGAAACACACCCTTATGGCGACTCTGTGGGGTAAAAACTGAAAGTGTGACCTACATAATCAGTGCTTGCCCTAACTTAGCAAAAAACCAATATCGAGAGCGACACGACAGGCTTGGAAGGAAAGTGCATTGCCTACTACATAGTAAGTACTCTATCCCATGTGGGGAAAAATGGTACTTATATGACCCTGAGCCAGTACAGGAAAACAACCAATGTAAGATCTTATGGGACTTCTCTATCCAAACAGACAAAGTGGTTAAGCACCGGCGACCTGATGTCATTGTTTTCGATAAGGAGAAGAAAGAGTGTCTCGTTGTTGACCTTGCTGTGCCAGGTGATCAAAACATTACCATAAATGAGCGGCAAATGATTGAAAGATACCAAGATCTTCGAATAGAAATAGAAAGACTGTGGCAAGTCAAAGCTACTGTGGTGCCAGTTATTGTACGAGCCCTGGGAACAGTTTCTAGGGAGCTTGAGAAACACCCTAGAAGGATAGACATTCCTCTGATAGTGCTCTGCTTGCAGAAGGCAGCACTGTTAGGTACTTCCTTCATTTTGAGAAGAGTCCATGGCATCTCAGGGTTCTGGTAGAAGTCATGTGTCAAGTCAACACCCCATCACGAATGGTGAATATTTATAAATATGGTTACTACAAAAAGGGTGGTGATCATAGTTGTAGATGTGATGGATGTATTGGTTACAGTAATGATGACAACGATGATAAAAGTGGTAATGGTGGTAATAACGTAGAGAAGCACTCAAAGGATTATTTAAGTAATTGCATATGAATGATTACTCACGAGAATGATGATTATGATACGGATAAGTTACTGTAATGCGGAGGGAAAATGTGACGTCACCACTTTGAAAATGTTTGAATTATAGTAAAAACCTCTCCATTTTCATGTTGGCTGTAGTGCCGTGCGTTGTTACGCAGGGATAGACAGAACGTACTGTTTCTGATTTATTAGTCAACCATGAGAATCTCTCAGCATAGTCATTCTGATTAAAGAAGACGAGCGCACAGAGTTATATACAGGTGGAAGACACACTCTGACTTATGACTAGTTACCAGGCTACATCCGTACATTGCCCTATTAGTAAGAACATCGATGGCCAAAATTTAGAGAGATGCCTTTCCCAGCACTAAGATGTCAGGTTTCAAATTTTACATCTCTCTAACAAACCCTTATGATTTGATGCTGGACCCTAACGTAAGGATCCAAGGAATATTAACAGAATTTTGAACAGAGATTTTTGGAATTTAATCGCCTCTAGTTTAAACACTATATACACTACAGGTCTGGTATTTTGGGAAACAGCCTACACCGTGGTTGCCTTTTGTTTCTGGAGTCAAATTGTACTGTTTCCAAAACTTTTGATTTGTGACGTCATCACTTTCTCTCGGCATAAAGAATAATACGCCAAAAAGGAAACTGTATGTCAGACGACGTTTCGCTATTTCTGACTTCCTTAGCTCTACTGGAACTATATTGGTGTAAATATGTAGCTATTCCGAGGAAGTTAGAAACAGACGAAATGTTGCCTGCAATACAGTTTCCCTTTTGGGCGCATTATTCTTTGTTGCTTGTCCTCGTATCTATCGCCTGATCAGAATTAATGACTGACAACTGCCGTGCATATAAGAAACCAGAGGACTTGCGGAAAAGTAACGGTCCAAGCCGACGATATAAGTTGTTTGCTGCATTCCATGTCGATTCCGTAATTAAGCTTAAATTATTTCGCCCATGGCAAAGTAGGATAATTTATCCCTTTGTGGTGCTGTCCATCATAGATGGGGAAGACAATAAGGGTCACACCGTAACTGCTTCTCCACCTTACATCTCTTTCTCCCTACAAATCCGAAATGAAAACATGGAAACCAAGCTTATCGAATGCTTTGTCACATTTTGAGAGAACTCCACGTTCGAATGAATTCCCCAGTGCCTACCATAGCTGCAATTTAAAACCTTACTCGCTGTCGCCTTCTTAAAGCTAGACACGAAAATAACTGTGGATGCGTTCGGGCCAATTTATCATACGATCAAAATGGAGAGATCTGAGAAAAGCGGTACGTTGAAGTTACTAAAACCGATTTCATCACTGTATATATACTCCTTGTATCAGAAATCGTCATAGTTAAACCATTCAGGGGAAACTTAGCGCTGCTGGGGTCGTTTATCAATCTGCAGACAACTTCTCAGTAGCCGTTGCTCAGCGGTTGAAAATGTTTAAGCGCCGCTAAGTCTACGTCTACTTTTAATTTGATCACGTTTATACGTATTTAAGTAGAAAATAGCCATAAAAGTAGATTGTTTTGCCTTACCAACATCAATTGATTGTATACAAGTTTATACTGCCTTCAGATTATTTGCAGAGGAAGTTTTGTAAACAGAGAAGGATTGTACCAAATGTTCTCATACCATGAAGTTAGAATAGACCTGACTTCACAGTTATTGTGTGTAGGCCTATTTACACAGCATATATGTATGGGTATATGTATATATATATAAGTATATATATATAAGTATATATATATATTTACATATCAATATATGGCACCATACGAATCCTTTAAATTACCTTGTAGTAGCACTGCTAGCTACATAGCTAGGATTCAGTCTCAATGCTCTGTTCTGCTCTGATGAGCCCACAAAGGGCGAAACAATAATGCCTGCAGATTGAGTATATACCAATATCTATATATTGTATGTAGATAAACTACTTATTCCTTTTCACAAAGAAATTCTCAAATACTCAAACTTTAGGTAGTTTTCCGCAAGTCTGCACCATCATAGTCAATGATAATTGCAGGGCTGTGAATGGCAGCGATGCCATGTATCCTGGTGCCATCGAGTGGATTAGATTGTATGATTTGTAAAGTTTACGAACTCGCTTTTTTACCCTTGCTATTCTTAATTAATTCCATTAGATTGTGCTCTTACTAACTCGACATTAGGTTTTTACATAAATAGTAGAGGCTAGATGTAAAATGGTTTGTTTGGTTTTATCGGCACATTTTATTAGTTCCAAGGGTTCATGACGTCATCATTTTAATATTAAATAGTCTGACGCTGGTCGACTCTGTTGTTGCCATTGATGGTAGATATTTGTCACGTCTCGAGTCGTAGTCTTTTTCGGAACTACGTTTCGAGAGATACTTCTCCCATCTTCAGGATGTTGGACTTTGGATTGTTTTCTGATTTACGTCGTTCGATTGCGGACTCCCGAGGAAGTAGGGATCGAACTTTGTCGAGTGTTGGCGCCATGCTGATTTTGTGTTTCTTGTGTTTTCCCCGGTAGTGCTGGTAGCCATATATGTGGTAGGTTGTAGGGTATGTTATTGATGTGGTTTTGGTGTTGTAGGGAGTGAATTGTTTCTTTAATCTTTCTTGTTGTTGTATTGATTTCTCTGTCCACTATCTCGCTATTTCCCCAGTCAAAGGCGTGGTACTAGTGTATTTTAGTACTAGTTTGGTTGACAACACAGAAAACGTCTTGCACACTCTTCTCACTCTTCTCACTTTGATTCGTGCAAATAACATGTAGTTTATGTGGAATGAACTGACGATGAATTGCATGAATACACTTATGTAAACGACGAGCTTTTACCAGGCATAACATAATATAACACCTAAATATCTTGATGAGATAAAGAAGAGAGTAAAACATAACATCGAAACTCTTCACGTTCAAGTTCCTCAAACATATAATTTTATTGCTTATTTTTAAACAAAGGTATGACAGAAGTGATAATTTTGTGAGCACGTAAGCACCATAGAAATATTCTTGCCAGAAATCAAGCCAAATAATAACAATAAGTTGAAATCAGATATTGTAGAATCGGAAACTAAATTTACGCGAGACAAATGTGTAGTTTCAAGGAAAAATTCAAAAGCAGAAACACTATTTCCCTTTACGTACGTGATGAGGTGATTTTGTATTTTCATTCAAAGGTAATTTGGTGTTTGCAATCATATGGAAACCATTGAAATTGTACGGTGAAACTGCTTTCCTTATTTATTCAACACATGTTGAAAGGTTTTCAAAGACCGATTTTATTCTAACAAAACTTGAGAAACTGCACATCTACAGAAATATAACTGAAGACAGCAAATAGTTAAAGCCGCGTCCATCACACGACCCAATCCAAACCTCTAACACGCAAATGCTACGGCTATCAACAAAGTTATAAGATACATGCCAAATAAGGGCGAAGTCACGTGATAACCCGAAATTCGGCTGCAGACTTCTTGTAAGTCACTCTTCAAAAAATGTTTAACGAAAGGGAAAACACAGCTGCAATACCCTCTTTAAATACAAATTTAAATGCACAAAAACAAATGGAACGATTCGAAAAACTATGTTCCCTAACGTATGTTCCTATGGTTACAAATAGAATGATAGGAACACATTAAATTACAACACAATCGATATGATAGATATTCTAAAAAGAACCCACAGAAAATGATCACCATCGGTTGATAAATAATTGAAGAGTCCAATTTACCATATGTTGACATTGGATCAGATAGGATTTCATGGGTGTTGGCTAGAAAAGAATAGTTCTGTTCTATGATCCTTGGAAAAATTGTTTTGTTATGTTGTCGATGTTAGACCGGTATAATGAAGAAAAGGCCTGAAAGACCCAAGCTTAATAACGAAAGCAGCGTTTAGTATGAGAAGGATACAGCCCTGCCTAACGAAATCAGGATCGAAGCCAACTTCATCTTACAGGAAATCAAAAATCAACAAGCACCAAAAATTGCTTTAAAATTTCAATCATCTGAAATCAGTGATAAAAATTTTATTAAGTTTTTAAATGCTCTATGAGGATAATTGGTTTTCGTCTCACGTTAATTTGTATATAAGAATACTTAACTATGTTTCCATTTAATGTTACATTCTTTTCTATGCCGTATAACAGGTAAGCCAATAATGACGTACAATACAAGTTTGTAGCCCATACCTCAGGGACAATCCCCTCTGTAAACTTGTAAACCCACAGTTATCGGCGCGATGGCTCAGTGGTTCCTTCTGCAGCTTTAATATTGATATTATGCTATGTAGTTATGTTCTTACTTTATGAAATCTTACTGTCCCCATTGCAAGTCCTTATCACGTGAAAACAATAAGACTATGTTGTGATTAGGTATGCGCTAGTTAAATACAACATGAAAGAGGAAATAGCGCTCTACATAACGTAAACTTTCAATAGTTCTAGAAACTTTGATTGTTATGATTCCAAACAGGAGAACCTCTACCTCAGTATGTTTCTTTTTATACGTTCACAGGACATGCTGAAACAGAGATATTTTATCACACAAAATACCATAATCAAAATGATGATTTGCTTGTAATCAAACTTAACTCGGCAATATTTTTGTCTTTGTTTTCTCTTTACGAATTTTCTGAAATGACAGTGGCAAGGCAGTAGTGCTACGTTCTCAGCCACATAATATTTTATGGGTATTCGTAAGTACAGCGTTAGAGCCCACCTTGCATTCCCACGTTTATCGCGAAAAATAAGCTAAAACTATAATAAACTCGAAGGGCACACTCTCTGACAACAGGCGAAAATTGTTTAAAATAATGTAATGTGACAACGTACGGTGTTCAGATAAAGTGATTAGCCTTTTTAAAAAAATATGACTAAGATCTTTAAAAATAAGTTAATGATAATTACTTTATGATTTTGGTCCTCACGCCCACAAATTAAAGGAGCTGGAACAATTCTTGGCATAAAGAAGGTTATTAGGCTACTTGCGAAGGCGCACAATGCCGGTACTGCCACAAAAAATTACTGGTTTTTTATGATTATCATAAAAAATTAGTAGTTTAGCAGTGCTTTAACCACCAAATACCTATTGGGGGGCTAAAGCAATTTCACCCAAATTATTTCAATGTTCAAAGGACTTGGCCAAGAAAAGACATGAGCTCTGTTAAAATATTTCAATCACCTTGGAAATTATTGGGGGGCTATACCCTCAGCCCCCTAGTGGCTACGTCACTGTTTAGTCAAGTCCTAATTTACATACAAATCATTACGCAAGCAACCATATCATTTATAGCTATACGTCCTAATTTTCTTTCCCTAACCACTCAATATAATCGACAATTAATCGATTGACAGCAGGAGATGCTCTGTCTTTGATTCTATAAATCAACTTCAAGTGCGATGGATGTTTCGCTCTTTCCCCTTTTTAGTGCCTTAAAATCCACTACGACGTATTGTACAACATCACAATGATGGAACCTACGAATCCATCATATTTGGGCTTTTGTTGCTAAGGTATTTCTTCCTTTACCGAGGTTATGCAGCGTCTACTCATAAGCAACAAAAAACACGCATGAAACTCATAAAGGAATTTCTATAAATTTTAGGTAGCCACACGGGAAGCAACTTTCGATTTCCTTGATAAAAGAAAACTGAGCTGTCCTTTATTTACAAGACATTCAAAGTTGAACGACTCTCACTTCGCACACTACTTGAGAAACAGTATTATTCAAGGCTTAAATCGGTTCAGCTGTTCATTTCACACGTAATATAATTAAAGCCTTGGCTATATAGAATCTGACATTTCTGCATGATACACTTCTTTTTTTAGTAAGAACACATTTAGTAAGAACAATGAGGGTCAGATTGTCAAAACATTAAGAACAATTTAAGACCAACACCAGGCTGGATGAAAACTGATAAACACATGATTTGTTTCGCAAAATGAGTTCAACACCATCAATGTCTTCGGCTCTTCTGTAATCCGATGAACCGTCACTAAATAAAATAATGTTCTCTCCGAGTTTGTTGTTACAGTACATGATTTCCCCCTCAAACCAACCATTTTCATGCAGACCCCTAGCTCGTCGTAAGCTGTCGCAAGGTGTCGTAAAACCAAATAAGAACAAATGAACTTGCTTGCAACCGAAAAAATAAGAACACTGAGCCTCAGCCCAAATTATCTAGTTCTTACTAAAAAAAGTGCAAGCGTTTATCCATTAACCTCTTGAAAATCTCGAAAGGAAATTTTATCCACTTTATATAATTTGTTGTAGCGAGAGTAAACCCTATATCATTATTTTCACCGGGGAATTTTCCTCTGAACCTGCGTAATCGCGAGTATACGCCACTGTGGCCCAGCTAAAAGGCATCAGAGATTAAGAAACGCAGAGAGTATTTGTTTTAAAATCTCTGAAGGCATCCCTATTGAGGCTGACTTCCGGGATACTTTTCCGTTGTAAACTGCCTTTGAAAAGGTTGGTGTAGAAGGGGCACCAAAGAATGTGGACTGTATATAGGAATTTCCGGAAGGGCACCACCTGAAGTGGAGCCTGAGGCTTAATATAAATATGTTACGCTACATCATTCACTGGGAAGCGAGAAATGGATACATTTCATAACAATCTAGAAGTTCAATGGCTCATTTATAATTTCAGTAATTTTGGAAGGCGAATGTATCTCATGAACCACACTAAATCTTCTTTCTCAATAAGTGCTTTTTGACATTTGTAAAATTCTTTCTTCTAGCACCCCAAAAATAAATTGCAGAGAGATGCGATTTGGGCATTTTTTTCAGATACCCTACCGCCCCATTCTGAGACAGAACCCCGCACCATCTTTTCCACAGGGTTAGGGTTAGGGAATTTGGAAAAGGTGGTGAAGTTACTCTTTTTCAGTGCAGTTTTGAACTATAGTGGTGGGGGTAACTGGGAAAGTACCGCAATTTATATAAAGTTGCCTCGTGTACGCAAAATCAATGTCATGCAACGCTGCACTTTCATTCATGGTTGGCTTCTTGTGCATGATCATCAAATTATTCTATTTGCATTAATTAATGGCTACCTCAAAATCGACGGAAAGTATTGGTTAACTAGCAGCTTCGTAACAGAAAAACAAATTTTACACCTTTGCGATGTGCTCTAACTGCCTGGAACTTCGCTCTTCTTCAGCAAACCGCCATTTTGGCCCGCGGGAATGAACTGACTTGAGCTTTGTGGAAGTCGTGTTATTACGGCGCGAAAAGATCTAGAGTTTGACGCCTAACGTTCTCACTTCACGAAACAAACATCCGTGCCTGCTTTACCCAATTTTTACCGTAGGAGAAAACCTTATGCGACAAATCGGAGAGGCGAAGGGGAGAAATCACACACATATCAAGATATTCCACCAGAGCTTTCACTTTGCTACATTGACAATCCACTTTACAAAGCTGCACGCTTGGCACAAATCATGCTGTAATGCAATTACCTACTTTTGACTGACACATTGAGGTAGAAATACAATACAAACATGACGCGAAAATAGATCACCTCGTTATGTCGATAGCCGACGGGAAAATGAGGAAAACCGAGTTGTGTTATCTGCATGCAGTAGTCTCTGCCCAGTGTACCATGGCCTAACATTCTCAGCCAACTATCCCAAGTCATTCGCCAATTTTCTAAACTATATTCACCGTAAAACCGAGCGAAGGCGGGAGAGCTTGTCCTAAAACTACCTTAGACGCGCCTGCAAAATACTCTTCTCCCTTATCCATAATTCTGACATAATGTCCCATCTTAGATATCGAGTGCTGTTCGGGTTCACGGTTTTGCTACTTCCACGTGGAATACTAAGCAGAGAATACCGCATCGATGATCTTTCAACAGCCATCGCCCAATGCTATGTACATCGTCTCCTTACCACCATCGCCGAGGTGGCAATCGACATGGCTCTACGTAACCATCTCTAGAAACTATTTTATCATATCAATACACAATATGGCGCCCAGAGTTGAAGAACGCCTACTTCTTATGCAAGTACCAATTATTACTCTACTCTATTGTCATGGAAACAAGAAAAACATTAGTTTGAAAACGTAGTTGCCGAAATAAACCGATTTTTTCCTTGCTAAATTCATACGTCGATGTCAAGTTTCCATCCCTTCCACAGGTAGGCACGGGAGGTGGGAAAACGGTGGAAAACAAACTCAACGTTTCCGTCTCCTTCGCTTCTCCTTCCGTACCTAAAAGCACTGATATTTTTCTGCATTCTCTGGGCGCCATATTAATCTATAAGTCACATAAACCACATGACTACAGAAGTTCAAAAGAATTAACTTACAAACGACCCAATAACATATTAAAATTACGGCATATATGACAGCAGACAAATAATTTAATTCTTCTGTCCATTCTAGGGTGTCTCCAAGAGATACTTTACACAAACAGTTTGCGGGGTCGTAATTCCTGCCACAACACAATTTCGTGGCAAGTAAGTCCATCTTCAATTCATGAGACGTGAAAATGGAAATCACAGTGAACGGCTTGCTCCATATTTATCAAATTCTGTGTGCCTTAATTATAATCAGACTAGCACATTGGCGCCCATATGGGCTTTAACTTGTGAAATTCCTGATTTTTCAACGGACCCCGGCTGCCCTTTAACGTCCCCACTTATTAGTGCCATCATGAATGAAAATAAAGTCAAACCTCGTCACAACACAAGGATATATCGTCTGATCTTCTACAACATGTCAGTTATCTCGACAAAAATTTGGGGAATGTCCTGATTTCCCCGCGTTTTCACACGCGCTTTCAGGCCTGGGCGAACCCAGATACAAACATCTAAGGTCTCAGAGCACCTAAATCAGCGGGGACCTTCGCTAATGGCTCTTACGTTACAATGCAGTATTAGAAAATTTGAATACCTTACGGGGTCACTCACATTCTACATAACGATACCTTTCCTGATAGTTGACGCCCTCTACTAGCCTGTCAATTATACGCACTACTATCCTTGTCGTACCTTTCAGATACCCCAGTCCACGCCTGTTACGCAAAAAAGACACGAAACCCTAGGTTTCTTTGCGTCAATCGGAAACCAAGTTGCTGCAAAGCAATGAGGCAACAAAAAATCTGATTCGATTGAATCGATGGACAGTAGCATGCTAACAGTTCCTCCATTAACTTCTTCCATAAACAATTAATATCTTAGAATCGCTCCCCCCCCCCCAAAAAAAAAATAAAATAAATTGACCGTGTGGTATAAATGGGGCGGAAAATCGTTCCTTATTGTTTACTTTTGAGTATTCATCCTGTCAGAATGTGGAAGAAATACAAGTCATGACAGACTTACATCTGCTGAAAGGTGCCATCTGACATTTTGAAGAGCTTCATAAGTTTGGACTAGCAATGTTGGCAGTGACAGCAATTAGGGGTCAGCACACAATTTCGAACACATAATTGTTTATCATTTCTGTGATTATCATCCAAACCGTACATTTCGTGAATTGTTTACTCTACGAAAGCGTGCAATCAAAACATCCAGCGATAGTAGTTTTTTCCGATTTGTAATCTGATATTGCCTTACTCACGCCCTGTGAAATTGTTGATGATTGTTACAATACTACAAGCAACTAGTCTCAACTTTTCCCCATCAGTCATGAGCCAGAACTGGAGTTTCCATTTCATGACGTAAAATGCGAATGCCCACCTTCCCACCCTACACACGAACCATAATAAATCAACAGATCCATCGCATGCAAAATGTGGAAGTCTCATGGTGACGGTGTCTCTTACTACCAAGTTCAAGTCCGCTCAGGTGACACCGGGTTCTTGACTTCCTTATTTAACACCTCCAATACATGGCATCTTCGGATACCATATAGCAAACATTTCGTTTGTTTCCTTACATAGAATTGCAAGTAAGGTACGAATGACTACAATCGCATGTAAACAATCCTACTAGAACGAATGGGAGCCATCTGGGTCCGCTTCCCTTTTAGGCCGCATCTCGTGTGAACTGGGTCTAAAACACAAACGGTAAAACAGTGAGGTTCGGTTCCCATTTCCTACGTACAATATGTTACGTTTGTTGATTGAGATACAGAAACAAGTTGGGTACTCAGAAAGGCTAAAAAAATGGCGGTATACAATGGGTTTAGGCCTGTCAATAGAACGCTTGTTTGCAACTGCATCCGTTTAGCTTTTTTGGAACTACGGAAAACCATCTACAACAATATCTCTTCAGCATCATAACACTAGCACAGGACCCTATCGTGAGATAACGGCCGAGGGGAATTCAACTTCTTTCACGCAAGGGTCACAACCTATTAGAACCTGATTTAGCTCCGGCGCCAATCTTTTAACGAGGCATTAGTAATGGTAACTACTCGAGAGTAAGTAAATGTTTTAAAGCCATCAATGAGATCAAGAAATTGGGTGTGGGCATAAAAATAACAACTTGGGGTGCGAGATAATCTTAGCATTAGATGTAGCGAGAAAATCCCCTTCCCCTCTAACAGTGTACTATAGCCTGCTCATTTGATTGGTGAAAGAATTGAGGGAAAACCCGGACTACTGAGATGAAATGTAATAGATAACCTGACAATATTTTCGACACTAGTATTACGTAAGGTTAACGATCTTAACAATTGACGAAGGGAGCTGGTGTGATTCCTTCGAGTAAACAACAATCAAGAACTTGATCTGGGCTCCTACAGGCTTTACTGCAGGTGCAAGAGGGAATGGGGTTGTCGGGGGCTATTTAAAAGATAGCTTCATTGAGTACTTACAATGCATGCTAGAATAAAATGGACTCGCTGACAATTCGTATGTAATCGAAGTCGGACTCAACAAACACCCAAACATAACAGGTTTATAAACCTGGCATGTTTGTTAACATAACACGTTCACCTCACTTGGTGTATAACACACTATCTGTACGTTAGAACAAACGTGAATACGCGACGGGTGAGAGCAACGAGGGCGGGCTGGGGGTAGGTGGGGGTAGAAGGTGAACGAGGACTAGAACATCAGCTCCTTCACTTGTCCAGGATGAGCCAATCAATCTATTAGATGGTTAGATTGTAATTTTCGTACATGACTAATCGCCTCCAACCTGGGTTTTGACATTTTCCCACTGTGAAAACACACCTCTGCAGGTTGGCCGACATTCCGAGCTGCCACAGCGCTATGTACGGAAGGTGCTGTACTCATCTTTTGCTCAGTATAAAGTACGCACAGGTTTCTTCTTCTCAGCAAACGGGAGCACTTGACACTACGATGTTTGCAACAACAAGCCAAAGTATGTATAGCAATCACACGAAACTAAGTCGCCAAGTCATTTGGTTGTATTTCGTTGATGTAATCTATAGTCTTTTCGAGTCCAAGACACTGTGCAGTGCGTTCATAGTCTCCTCGACTTGGCACCACTTTGGGCACTGTATCCTTGGATACCATAGTGAAAAGCTTCTCTTCTTGTCCTAACTCATTGGAATGCATTTCGTTAATATCTTCGAAGTATATCTCCTCCACAGATTCATCTGGGAGGCTCCCGATCGAACACGAATCAAACCGTCTAGGTGACTCCTTTTTGGGAAGTTGTACCTCAGCCTCATATTTGATGGTAGATTTCTTGGAGTGACCTGGTTTCAACTTTGCGTACAGATGATCAGATTTATCGCCAAACCTTTTCCTAGATGCCCCTAACGCATGCTCATTCGACACTTGACCACCTGTTGTATTTGACTCCTTCAGAATCTTTCGAAGTTGGTCCGTTGCTACTGATATTTTATTAATTTGAGTTGCGGATGACAAGGCATTTGGAACTCCTAATGAAGCGCTCTTTTCATCGTGAGCTTCATTTTGTGGCTGAAGTGGAACTAGATTCATAGTACCACCTTTTCCGTTTGGCTGACCGACCATCATTACGTTTACTGGTTTTCCCTCTGGGTTACTGGGCATTTCATTATCTTTATTGATTTCAGAACTAGAGGTGGTGGAAGTAGGCCCCGCGCTTTTTGCCAACACTTTCAAATGGTTTGGCGATGTACTTAAGGTAGTAGAGGAGATAGCAGGAGTCACTAACGATGCAGACTTCATCCCACCAACAGGTGCTCCGGATGTCCCTGGTTGTAGTAGCTGCAGCTTCAGGCTCCCATCAGGTTGCTTCAAGAGTAAAGCATTGAACGAAGATGAGGCAGTTTTAAACTGTTGTGGTAGAACCTGGTTTATTGACGGAGAGGTCGTAGAAAGTGGAGTGGCAGCACTTGTCGTAGATTGAGTCGGCAGGGACCATTTGATGGGGACTCCACTTTTATATATAAGTGAAGGTATCTTCGAGTTCAACATTTCTGCATTTGAGCCTGTGGCCCGTATGACAGGGATTATGTTAGGAGACGTCGTGCAAACCACTGTAGCACACGAGGAGGCTGTAGAACTTACTGTTGAAGGCTGCTGTGAAACTGATGGTGTCACCAAACCTGTGGTCAATGAAACAATCTGTGAGCTGGTACTCACTGTGGAATACTTCTCTGTTTCAGAATCTGTGTCATCAACAGTAGATGAGTCACCCGTTCTCTCCTGATCTTCTATGTTACTATCTGACTCGTCTGTATCATTTGGTTCACTGAAGGTTGATTCCGCGACCTTCCACAAATTCTCATCAGTGCGAACAATTCTCAGTTTGTTGTGTTTCGTCCGTAACCGCGTGTTGTATGGATGTTTGCGTGGGCTAGCAGGGGGTGACGCGACATCAATGTACTCTGCTGCCATATAAGATTCAAAGTCACTACCTTGGCTCCCGTCGCTAAAGCTGCTACTACTCGATGACGAGGTGAAGTCCCTATAGCTGATAGATCTTCGATTGCGCATGCGCCTTTTGAGCATCGCCTTCATTCTACACAGCTGTCGTTTCTTCCTTCGTAATTGACGAATTGCCATAGCATTGGCTGCAAGGTCTATTGTCGAACTGGAAGAATTCTTTGTAATGTCTTGTGCACAAATGTTTATAGTATTGTATATAACTGGTTGGGGTGTTTCCTCCTCATCATACTTATCATTACTGTCCGCATTACTACCATTTACACGGCTGATAACTGGGCTCAGTGGCACTGTTCCTGAATGAGACTGGACAACTTGCAGCTTCACCCTTGTTACCTTCTTGGTGATGGCGTTTCGATCGGTAGGAACGGCTGCAGCGAGTGTTATAGGTACACCTAGACGTATATTTGTTCCTGAAATCAACTGTGCTGCTGTGCTACTGTTTACTATCAATGGACGAAGAATGGTACCTCGTGGAACTCCATTGCTTCCGAGTGGGCTTGGCGGCGTTTTTGGCACTGGTCCTGTACTAGGAGCAGTGCTTTGCTTCGCAGGTGACGTTTGAGGCGTTGTTTTTCTGTGTTGTGGAGCGGCATTCAAAGGTGATACTGTTTTCACAGTAGCCGTATTCAAAGATGATGTTGTCTTTGCAGTACCAGTATCCAAAGGTGACGATGTCTTGGCAATAGCAGTATTCAAAAGTGATGTTGTCTTTGCCGTAGTAGCATTCAAAGGTGATGTTGTCTTTGCCGTAGTATTCAATAGTGATGTTGTCTTTCCATTAGTATGCTGCGACGACGTATAAAGAACCGAAGTACCAACTGTCGACATTTTACCCGCTGTCTGGGCCACCTTGACAATGCCTTCAGTACCTCCCGTTGAACCTTTACTGTCTGAAACAGGAACTACAATGGGGCTTAATAAAACTGGTGACTGTACCTGACTTGTACTAGTGGTTGTGCCGTCTGTACCTTTAAGCTTATTTGCGGTTGAAGTCTTGTCTACTACATTGGCCTGCTTTAAAACAACAAACTGTGGAAACTTTGGCGGGCTTTGCGGGTCAAGGGGCATGGGAAGGATAGACTTTAGTTTGCTGGCATAGAGAAGTGGCTGCGAAGGAAGGGACACGGAAAATGTGTTTCTCTGTCCTGTAACTGCCACGGTACCTCCAGGCTTCACTATCTGAATACTAGCCTGACTCTGGCTCTGAGAAGCCGTGTTGCTGGCTGATGCTGGACCTGAAGAGACTGTCATACTTGACGCGACTGTTGCTTGTGTGGATGTAGTGGTAGCACTTGTGCTCATGTTACTCTCAACGCCTTTTGTTTGTGATTTTAGAGTGGCATATTTTAGAATATCTTTTGAAGCCGGAATAACAGGGCAAAGTAGAGTCCTCCCTTGATAGTTCACCGGCACATATAAAGGCATCTTAGCATTTACTAAAGATGTAGGAGCCACACTTTTCGTCGGAGAATTACTGGAATTAGAAACTAGTATTTTACTGCCAGGTGCAACGGCAGTCAGTTTTGTACTGCCAACTACATTTAAAGTCTTACCCAATTCACTTTTTGCAAAAACCACCAAAGGTTTTCCCGCTTTCCCCACTTCAACAGTTTTTACTGTTTCAGTTCTAGTCACTTGTGGATTTATATATAATAATTTCTTACTCCTTGTCCGATACGTTTGCTCTGTTGATAAAACAGAATCCGAATACTTGCTGTCCTCTACAGGAGACTTTAGTACTTTCATGGCTGTAGCAGAAGTGGTAGGTGCCTTAAAGACCGCTTGCACTTCTTGAATTTGACTAGATGTCACTTTGGCGCTGTTCCTTGTTGACACTCCACCAGTCCTTTCTTTACGCAGACTCAGTCTCTCAAATAAATTTGTTGCCTGTTTCTTCTCCCTCTTAACTGCTGGTGTTTGGTCTGCTTTCTTGGGTGCCTTGTTTGTCTTTTCAGCGCTCTCGCCCTCTTTCCCATCTCCAACAAACTGCTCCAATGCTTCTCTCTGCCTCCTAATAAAGTCATCCCATCTGGACACCTTTGTTTTCAGTTTCCTAGATAAGTCTCCCTTTGATAGATCCTCGGTTTCTGATTTTAAACTGGGAACCGCTTTTCTTTGTTTTAATCGCTTCCTCCTTCTATTCCATATATGAGTTCGTGCTCTTTTTCTTGCAGCCGAAGTCTTTGCTTGCTGTGCTGTTTGTGCTAAAGTCTGAAGTTTTGGAACCTGAGTGACACGAGGCTTTAGCTTCTGCTTTTGCTCTTCATTAGCACTCACCTTTGGTAAAAAGAAACTACGCGACCTTAACACCTTAATACTGCTGCTGTCAAGTGAAGACTGTTCCAAAAAGTCCACTTTCCCTTTTAAGTTTGTTAATTGCGAGCGTGTTCGAGGCCGACTATAGTTGGTGTTGCCCATGATGTCCTTATGTTCTTGTGGATTCCGATTGCGTCGGATTTGTTTTCTTTGCGCATCACTTAAACTATCACTATTTCTTGCCAATAAGGCTCCGAATTTTGCATTTACATTCTTCAGTTTCTTTGTAGAAGACGATAACTGCAAACCTGATAGGTTACACTTCCTACACCCTTTGCACAAATTGATAATATAATCCAACTCTGACTTCTTGAATCCTAGAACTGTTCGGCTCTGCTCTCTCTTTTTGTCGCTCTCAGATAGCAAAATCTTTCGAGTAGGCCTCCAGTTCAGTAAGGCATCAATCTCATCATCCAGGGGGTCACGCTTTAAACTTGGCTCAAATGGTACGCTTTCTTCCTTGACTGGTAATTCGACTCCCAGACACTTCTGCCCTAACTGCTCTCCACTGCCATTTGCTTCTGAATTCTCTGGGAGTTCACTAAAAAGAGAAGAGAATAACAATTCCTTGGTGACTAATCAAGAAAAAAATGGGGAGCGTATTGTCATGAAACTCCTCTGGATCTCCCTATTGGGGAACATCGTAAAATATTCCATGATCTTTTCGCACAATGTCTGTACTGTTATAAATTGTGCGCATGAAATATAGTGTAACTTAAGTTATCAGAAGGACACTGACTATTATACTTTCCGTGCTCATTAGTGACTGCAATGTTTTCTCACTTAAGCTGATGAGACACGAAGCTCTGTCGAAGCAAAACTACATATGGGGCACAATCAAGAAGCTTCGTGTGTCATGATTGGTATACAGGTACTTATAGACTGGCTGCTAGCTACCTTTGTTTGAATACCGGATCAGTCTTAATTCAAATTTACTGTAGCTACCGATGAACCAATCAAAAAGAAGATCAATAGTCACATGGCTTCACGAGAAATATTTCTGTCAAGCAGTCGTCGCTTCATTGACCACATCGATCAGTTGCCGCACTTGTTTTATCAATGAAATACGCCGCGAAGCGATCTGTTAGTCTGAGCGGCTAGAAGGTGTTTACATGGTTCTAAAACCGCGCATTCTGAAGATAGGTCTGTAGCTCCACGTTTGTTTTAAACTTGAAGTTCGCAACAAATGTAGCTTGGTAGATTGCTACAGTGCAGGCTTATATGTCATCAGCTTCAAGGCATGAAAATCCATTAAACATTACGTGCAAATCAGTCAGAGTTCAACTTCACATGACGGATTAAAGTCTTTTTCAACACTGTTCATTCGCTTATTAAGCATTTATTTAAGCTCTTATTTAAAAAAACAACAATTCAAACTTCAACACAGTATAAAACAGAACGTAAATAAAGCAGTGTTTTCCCTTCAAAAGATTAGAAGTAGTTGTGTTACAACAGTCGCGTCTGTTCCAAGACTTTGAAATCAGTCGTAAACATATAAAAGACTCAATTTTGTTTACCCGAAAAAATCAGCTACCTTCATATCCTAATCAATCATGGTTACCCTCTCTTATGTATTAAAATCTGGTAGTCTACGCAAGTAATCAATTTAAATGCCTTGTCTTGATGCGCGACCCATAACTAATTCTGACGTTTGTTCCCTTATTAGCTCCCAGTTTCCTTAGGATTAGAAGCATTAGATATTCACAAATTCATCAACAAGCACTGCTTCATTAATCATCTGTTATCAGCACCTATCACTACCTTCTTCATCTATTTGAAATTGGTAATTAAAAGTATAATCACCAGTACAAGATCAATCACTACTTACTTCTCACTCCCGACGTACAAATCTTTTAAAATCTACAATTCTTTAGCAAAGCCCTCACAATTGGAATCCTTTAACAGGACATGATAGAAGTTCTCGAATTCTCCCAATTTTTTAAAATTTGGAAGAAAAATTTTACACGGATAATTCATGTTCAACAATTCCAGTATGTAACGTCATAGTTCGTAAGAGACTGTACGTTCATGGCGACCGCATCTTATGAGCCTGTAATTTCGGGAGGTCTCCTGGCAATAGCAATGCAAATTTCACGTCCATGTTCTTGCTTTTATCTACTAAGTTACCAAGTTACTAGCAGGAAGGGAATAATGAAATCGCTTCGAGCAACCAACTCAATTATGTTGCTAAACTCAAAGCAATAATCTGAAAGTAAGAAGTAAACTTCGAATTGATAGGATAAGAGATATTATTAAAAGCAACACTTAATTAAAGCTTTTTATCACTAGTGCCCTAAAGGACAGGCCTTATATTTCGATGGATACGGATAATGGTTTGGCAAAATGTAGAGTGAAGTGCGTTTATGCTCTTAACGGATCCTCTTAGGGGTACGTAGATGTTGGGCTTCCAATCACATACAACATGACTGCTGAGACACTATTGCAAACGACTGTCAAAGTTTTGTTTGTACAGGAGTATCCCATAATGCGGAGGGAAATTGTGACATCAAGATGTTGAAAATGTTGGAATTATGGAAAAAATACTTAATTTTCATATTGCCCTACTGATAAGAACGTTAATGGCCAAAATTGTGAGTGATACCCTTTCCCAACACCGAGATGCCAGCTTTCAAACTTTTAAATCTCTCTAACAAAACCTTATTATTTGATGCTCGTTCCTAAAGTAAGGAACCAACGAATCTTAATAAAGTTTTGACCAAAGATATCTGAGATTCAAACGCCTCTAGTTTAAAGGCAATCTACATTACAGGTCTGGTATCTTGGGAACAGCCTATTCCAGGGTTGCCTTTATATATCAGGAGTCAAATCGTACTATTTCCTACGTCATGACTTTCCCTCCACATAGAAAGAAAACGCAATTACCACGATACTAATGAGAGAATGAAACATACCTAAATTCTACATCATCATCAAGAACTTCTTGCTTGATTTGCAAAGTAGTATTGTCTCCAGGGCTTGGAAATAGGGTGAGCTTGTCAGCCGGAGGTACTTCCAAGTCAAGACAGTCCGCAACAAGTTTGGCTTCAGACTCTTCCACAATTTCAAACCATGAATCGCATTCCATTGCAGCATTCCTTTCACCGAAGAGTCCATTGTCGAGGGACGAGGACAACCGCAAGGAGTGACCCTTGGCCATCCTTTCATGGTAGGATGGCCAGCGAGAATCATCCAAGACTAGACTATGATATGATGAAAACACCAGCTTGCACAATTGCCTTGTGGCCACAAGTACACGTCATAGTGCTCACGCCACCTATCAAGGCCCTGGATAATAATAAATAAACAATAAATAAACAATAAATAAAGCAATAGAATAAATTATAGAAACCAAGATTTGAATCGCTCCATCCTCAATGGAGCCATTTACTGCTATATCCATGAAGATGAAGCAATAATAGTCTTCTCAATGAAGGATACAGCTATCTCGAGATGTAATTCTTCGTTTCACTTTCTTGGTTTATTAAAATTACATAACTGTTTCGCTTCATGTCTATTTCTCACTTTTCTTGTACGATGAACTATAATTGCGTCGCCATCATTTATAATATAATGATGACGATGATGATGACGATGATGATGATGATGATGATAATGATCATGATAATGAAGATAATGACGATGATGATAATGATGACGATTATGATAATGACGATGATAATGATGACTATGATGACAATGATAACGATGATGATGATGATGATGATGATGGTGATTAAGATAATGACGATGATGATGATGACGATGATAATGATGACGACAATAATGATGACGATGATGATGGTTA